>JAUCNO010001888.1:10486468-10504727 GCA_032353835.1 Enteromius viviparus
ATATACACACATTTACATAAAATATGTGAAATTAATAAATTAATAATTAATAAATTAATTAATAAAATTTATCAATTCTGTTTTTTTTAAACTGTACAGCAGGCATATATAGAGAAATACAAACTTTTAAAATGTTGTGTGAAATATAACAGACGATAAAAAGTTTTTGAAATGCAAAAAAACTGCAGCTATAGCTGAGGATGCCTGCAAATGAAAGAATACATAATTTGAAACACAAGAGGACACAGAAATCTCTGCACATTCCATGCTGAGAGAAACATTATTGAGGTTAATGAACACTCCTTTAAGATGTTATATACACAAGTAGGGGACCATTGAAGATTTTGCCCTTGTATGTGCTAAGAGCCATGGGACAAGGGCTTTGAAGTTCAGTTCTGGTCTCCCTAAATGAACCCAGCCCCCTCTTCTAAGCCCCCATCGCCTGTCAGTCTAACCCTGCAGCCCGCTCGCCAGTCTCTTTGATGTGGGGAGCCTGCGGCCTCGCGACCGTGACTCTGTCGCTGTCAGAAGTGTCCCTTTTATGCTAATCTACAACCAGCTCCCCCTAACCAATTCTTAATCTTAACTATACGAAAAACCAATCACACTGCTTTAAGATCAGCGTGAAGGGGCAACTTCTACCATTCCGTGCCCCCGTAGGATTACGTCTCTATTCCTCAACTCCATCAGGACGAGTGCAAAACAGCACCTCCCAAATCCTAACTCGCACACAACTCTGAAATCAAACCAGATGATAGAAGTTACTATTTTTAGGCTTTCCTGCTTGAAATTGTCAAGTGGAGTGCGTCCAATACTAATGAAACAGGAAGGCTTACTTCGACTCCCTTTGAACTGGAGGTGAGGACAGACACTCAAATCTGATGCATCTTTTTAGGTCAGTCCAGTTGGTGTGGTCGCTGAAGCAAGCAAGCAGACGGTAAACCGTATCATTGCATAAATCTTAATGAGCAATTTCGGGGGCCACCAAATGCCAAAACTAAATCTGACTCATCTATTTCAACCGAAAGTGTTTAAAACGTCTCATCTCAATATAAAGCACTTATAACATAAGATATGATCTTCATCCAAGGTGTTTAAACAATCATTCACAGGAGTCATTGTTGGCTTTCATTAAATTGTGACGTAACTGTAACTGTCGCCCACTGACTTTTTCCAGGGCAAACTATTAACCGTAACCAAACCAGACATTTTGGCTTTGTGAGAACCTGTAAGATAAGAGACAAAGTGGGTGGGCAAACTGCTCTGTGCTGAGTCAGCTTTGTAACTGCAGCATCAAAGGTGCCGATCTGGAGAAGCAAGCATTGCTCTTGGCACACAATCGCCTTAGTACCTTTTCATTATTACTCTATGTTTGGCGAGCATGAATGAAGTAGGAGATGAACCATTTTCCCCTTCCCTATTCACTGAAACTGACCACATTCACATATTTTCAGTTTTTGACCGTCTTAAGGGCAAGTTGCCGATGAATTTTGAAAGTGCGTATAGGTCACTGACACGTGAAGGCTTATGACTGTGCATATTAGATACCTGACTTTAGGAATGAAACTTTTGCTTAACTTTGAGTGCTGCGAGATGAGATTGCAGCTGAAGGAATGCTCAGGGCTTCCCCCACCCACCTGCGGTTTCTCCGTCCCTCAAAAGGAAGCAAAAAAGTCCCCAATCGGATCCTAGTCTCTAAATGTGTTTGTGTCCTTGTTTATGCAGTTTTAGAAACTTTATTTGAACCAACACTTTGCAGAGTACCACTAAGCAATGTGAGGAAACAAGTGTATAATCTCTCCATGGAGTGCATTTTGTGTGCAGGCAGGCTTACTGTAATTTTAAAATGTCAATGCGAAATGAACATTCTAATTGTGGTAACAGCAGGGTCCGTTGGTCATGAACTAACATCTAACAATAATTTAGCAGCATCTATTATTCCAGATTTATGCTAATGTACACATATATTTATTTATTTTAGCTGTATTTTAAACAAAAGTTTGTAATCAGTATATTAGTTATATTATTTGGTATATTTTTAAGTAAACATTAATTTAAATTAAGAGCTAAGCTTATTTAAAAAAAAACAACTGTTGTTCATTGTTAGTTCATAACTGTTGAAGAGTATACAGCTATGGTTACACTACCTCCATCTAGATCAGCGTTGGAGTTCATCTTGTATCAGCTATTTAATCTAGGAGGTAGTGACTGATCAAACTGTATACCCACATATACCAGTAACACCTTGACAAACTTGGAATTTGACTTTTAAAAAATATTCCTACTGAGTATAAAAATGTCAAACCACATTGCACAGTTGTTATTACACAAAATGCTCTAAATCCATGATTAACAGCAGCAGCACAACTAGAAAATAATTATTGGATAGTAAAAAGTTTAGGTATAGACAGAAAAAGAATAGAGAACATTAGTGTTAGAGGGTCTCTTGTTAATAAAGAAAGAAAAATCGAAAGTACAGAAAAAATAAAGAATACTAGTTTCAGAGGCTCTATTTTTTTAATGAAAATAAATATAAAATAATAAAGCCCTGAACATTCCTGCCCTGATTACATTTCTCAGAGAACCCCTAATAAAAAACACACACACACACACAAAACGCTTTAACATTTTTTTTCCAAGTTAAATGTTTTAGATCTGCACAGGATTTAAAATTCTGAAAAGTCTTTGGTATATGTCTGCACGTACAAGTCTTGCTTGTGCAAGTTTGGTTATACACCATTGCTGTATAGCAACAATATTCTAATCCATGCTCTGCAGTAATGAGGAAACCACAGATATGTGGTTTTAAAGTATGGGACTGAGGGGTATGATAAATGTTTGACGTATGAGGTACAACAGAACTGAGTAAGTGAGCTAATCATTAGTTATACTTAACAACACTTAAGGTCATGCAAATGTGTAAAACTGTGGTAAATGGCCATAATTGTTTATCTTATGCAATGAATTGAACACGCTTGTGCATAAAATAATGGTGCGTCAGTATATATGTATAAATAGTTATCTGACCTGTACGAGGAAGTGGCTGGAACTGCTTGCATGAAGTACAGAGCAGAAGTTCTGGCCCTCCAGTGCCATTTCTTTGCAGGCAGAGTGAAGCTTACACAGTCTTTAACACTTTCCTTGAGAAGATCCACCAGCTGTTTGTGGGAGCCGCCATAGAACGCCTCCAGCAAGAGCACACTCATGGATTAAGGCCTAAGCAAACCTGAAATTTAGTGTGAATGCACGCTATTACTGTAGAATAAAAAAAACAAAAAAATCACAAATAAAACATCACATTTCAATGACTCACATTAAAAAAAGAAGACCGTAATAACCTATGATTAATAACCACAAACTGGAGAGGGTGTTAATAATAATCGCACTGGCAAAATTCACCCACGTACAGTACTTTCCGAATCACATAGAATTTCATCATATATGTGTCACAGGTAAGTCATAGCTGGAGTGCAGAATGATTAAAAAAAAAAAAACCTTCAGCTGATCCTTTGGAAATTTACCTCTCAATTCAACTGTTTTGATAACTAAACAGCAAAGGAACCAGTTGAACTCGCTCCTTCAATAATATGAAAAAATAAATAAAAATACCCTGTCCAGCACTTAGCAAGTAGTGACAGAAAGACATACTAAATCATGTTTACAAAGATATGGAAGCCCATTTCCACCACTGAACAATAAAAAAAAAGGTTATTATTACTTTTTATCTCACAATTCTGCCTTTTCTTCTCAGTAAACTCACAATTGCAAGTTCTAAAGTCAGAATTGCGAGATATAAAGTCGAATTGTGAATTTATATCTTGCCATTCTGACTTGATAATTCACAATTCTACGATATAAAGTCACAATTCTGACCTTTTTTTTCTCAGAATTGTGAGATTTATGCAAGTTTATATCTCACAATTCTGACTTTATAAATCTCAATTCTGATTGTATAACTCACAACTCAGAATTTGTGACTTTTTATCTCGTAATTATAACTTTATATCTTGCAATTGCGAGTTTATAGCTTATATTTATTTATATTTTTTCTCAATTTTCTCAATAAAAGTTAATAACCTTTTTTATTTTTTATTCAGTGGTGAAAATGGACTTCCATACAAAGACTGCAGAATAAACTAATGCTATCAAATGTTTGTCTTCAAATAGAATTGGGAAGTCTGATTTGTTTGATAAATTTTACCAGTAATTGGTTCATTCAGATCCCGAAAAAAAAAAAAAAAAAGATTTAACATTCCTACCTGGCATTTTAGGTTTTCTTGTCAGTGGCATAATACTAGTTAAAGGAGGCTGTCAGTTTGCAACTGTTGTACAAATCTGATTGTTTTGTTTTTAAGCGAGTGAGTCATCCATTCAGAAACCTCTTGCTGTTTATGTGGCAGATAAATGCAGCTAATTTGTGTAAATAAATTGCAATGTCTGTTATGAATAAGTTTGCATTTTTGCATAGCTTGAATGCAGTTAACAACTTGTAGTAGCTAACTACTTTTTAAATAGCTTTATAAAATACCCGTATGTAGCTAAAATTCCAAATTTAGCTACAGAACACTAAATAAATTAAAATTACAATTATTTGTTTCGACGAATTTTAGTGGTATCTTGTGGTGGCCATTGACCATGCTTTTTTTCCACATAAATAACCATGTGATAAACACTGCTGAGCACAGCACTTCATAGCAAGCAGAACTGTGAAAACGAATCAAAACTTTGAAACTGGGAACTGGAAATGTAACAACTTAAGTAGGTTTAAGCGTCTAACCTGAAAGGCTGGGGTTTTCCAGTCGCTCGGATGTACTGAGAGGGATTTTCTCACACAGTGATTTACCTTTACCCTTTTACTTCAGTGCCTCCATTTTACACAGGTAGGGCGTGAAACGCATTCGATCTCAAGATGGAGAGGAAAGTGAGGGGTTAACGTTGCTCGTTCAGACCCCCACACAGTTCATGCGAAAGGGAAACCCCACAGTCGACCTCACGACTAAAAGCAGCACTATCATGACTGTCGATGGATGCTGAGTCATTGTTAAACTGCATTCAAAAGACTTGCCTGTGTCAATGGGATGCCATATAACAAACACCATAACAGAGGAGTTTCTACTGATTTACACAAAATACCTTACACTAAGACTTATTATATAAATAAATATATTATTATTATATTATAAATAACTAACCTTTTGCCAAGTCATGACCACATACATTTTTTACAACTGTAAGTGCAGACTGCTTACATAAAGTGAATACTATAAATAAACAACTATAAATCAAACAACATGAGGCATGCATAAGACTGCAACAGGTTTCTCAGTAAGGTTTTGGTCACATTTATAATCGAGGAAATGTCAGATGAAATATGATACATTAGGCTTTATAGGGTTAACATACAGGCCTGGCACATTTGGTTACCCAGAGAATTAACCACAAATATTCCTTCCTCCTTTCTAATAGAAAAACATACTTTTCCCCTGAAGAGACAAGCCGTTATCTAATCTGCATTATTCCAGATGAAATACAGGATTTCCTTTGGCTCTTGAAATACTGGGGAAGAGGCAGTTTTAGAGACGCAGCCTCAGAGAACGAAAAAGAAAAAACTGGGATGCAGCTGATACATCCGCAGGGGCAGTGCACGAGGACGTCAAGCGCCAGTACCAATCCTGACGATTAAACCCATCAGTAAAAGTGACTCTACCAATGGCACCAATAAGTGCCGGTACAGGGGGGCGGATAGCATGGCACTGCCCAGTGACAAGCACCTAGAAACATGGCGCATTGGAGCATGTGAGCCAACTCTCAACACCTCATTTTAACAGCCTCTAGCCATCCGTGGATGTCTTGAGTGTGTATGCGTGTGTGAATGTGTGTGTGTTTGCGTCATCACCCGCAATGGACTCTGACAGGGCAGGAGGAGGCCTTAAAGTGATGTGGTCTTTCTGGAGGGCTAATTCAGCCAGAATGAAACATCAGATTACGTACTCCCACACAGCAGACCAAAGCCACGGCTGATCACTTGAAATTAGACTTGAGCAATACTAGGAAACAACACGACCGTTCTGCATCTGAATTCTATCCAAAGTAAAACACCAACAAAGTAAATTTACAAATAAATAAAAAAAAAGGTCAATGTACTTAAAAAAACAATTCATGCATAATTGATTGCATGAAAAAAAAAAAAAAAAAACCTGTCCTATTCAAATATTCTGCTATTATAATAAGAAAATAATTGTTGTTTACTAAGTACTAAAAATAATATCAATATAATGTTCAAACATATTCAAGGAAAGTGAATGCTAACACAGTTCTAAGAATCTGCGTGTACAGATGCTTCCTTTTCTTTATCGCAAACGCTGCTATTTCTTATTGACCTATGTGATGCTCATATTGAAAGTCAAACAAGTCAAGTCACGACAGATGAGAGTTGGAAGGCATATTTTGTAATGAAGTGCACAATAGGAGATCAAGCAGACACCGTATTAACACATGTTGTTTTCACAACACTTTATCTGCTCAAAATCAAAAAAGTGAAACCTACACACAGAGGGAAAAAATATTAGTTCCATCACATAACGCCTGGGTCATGAATGAGTGGGCAAACTGTAGAGCTCGTTCAAAGTTCACTGTGTTTATAAATTCAGACACTGGGCCATCTACATGACTTGCCAAAGTTATTCTATAATGTTATTCTATTGCTATCCTGTCATGCAATCCAAGAAATCAGATTTCACAAAAAAACACGCCTTGTAAACACCATGGCTATGATTCTACTCTACCTAAGACATGAAAATGTTTATATTATATGTCTTAACGGTTATTAAAAACAAGCAGGTAAAATACAAGAAAAGGCTAATTAACAAAAACATGCTCCAACTACCCAACCTGACTTCTATTTCCTTCTAACTGTTAGTGAACACAAGTAGTACAATTTCATCAGCTCAAGCTGCATGAAATAACGGTGTCAAAAAAGCTTTTCCTGCAATGATACTGTTTAACAAACTGGTCTAATGAACGTTGCCAACACACATTCTTCAACCTCCAGACAGCCTCTGCTGCACTGAGTGGCATCCCAATCAACTAAAACACTATTAAGCCTTGTAAAATGATAGTCATTTGTTCCTGAAACCTTTTAATTCGAAGTGCTCAGACTGACACTGACACTTTCAGAAGGTTCACCACACGCACAGAGGGCACAAAGTACTATTCATGAACGCCTTTGATCTCACGTTAGAAAAGCTAGAGGAAGTTCACATTTTAAACGAATTAAATTTTCAGACCATCCAAGAGTCTGTTCTGTCTTTTAATAGAGTGAGCCGTGTCCTCATTCACCTCGTCAGAGGCTTTGTGTTAACGGTAATCATTAAAGGAAAGGAAGCTGCTCTGTAATTACATGCTAGCGCTTACATGCTAATCACTGCACACTCGGCTGACGGAGATGAAGCGAGCCAAACGCCGGGCACGGTAATCATGTGCCATGAATTGAAGAGTTTAACCTGATTCTTTATCATTTATGGGTGACAATTAGTTGACAGACTACAGCATTTTGAATTAGACCGGGTTTGATACAATAAGACAAATGCTAAACGCTTGATTCTTGAACAGGTCATTTGAAAGAAAATTTCCTTCAGATTTCATAAAGAGCTAATTTCATGTGTCTAGTAGAAGAAAATTGTGTCTATTACTGTTCGAGATTTAATAAGATGGCTGAATATGGCCTCTATCACAGACACGGGAGGCATGAAGTGGATCAAATGAAGTTCAAAAGAGCTTTGTTTAAACTATTAAGACACCACCAAAAATTTAACTCAAAAGAAATTATTTCAAAGTGAAACAAATGGAAAATTTGGTGTCAGAGATACCTCAAACAGGCAAAAATATTACTGGATGCGTGGATGACATTATTTCAAAAGGGTATTAGCAACACAAAGTGCATTTGGAAAATATGCTGAATTTCACTTTTGTCATTATCGAGAATTACAATTTCGAACTCAAATACACATCTATACAGATTACTGGAATGAGTTATTACCTTACCAAAAATACCCGCATTTCAAATTAGCTTTCTATGTCTATGTATTTCCATACGTGGGTAAGATAAGCTTCCTGGTTAAAGTGTAATGCAGCACGCGTTCTCCTTCATTTATTGGCCAGATACTGTAACACACATAATTCCATAATAAACAAAAAAAAGACTTGTATATCTCTCACTTAGTCACTGATTTATGCCAAAAAACCCTGTCAAAATACAGAACAACATAAGTACTTTAAAGTACACTAAAATTAAAAAAAAGTCACTGCCTTGTTGTCTTGTTGATGTAATGTTTGCCAAGATTTGGCACACGGAATAAAAAACCTGTTTAAAATGTTTAAAAGAGATATTTAAAAGTACCTTTATATACATTTGTTCTCTTCAATACGACAGTGGGGATCAAACACAATGCATAAACAAAAATGGTGACAAAAATCTCAAGACCAGCGTTGTGACATTTCAAGGTTACATTCTTCATTTCCTCTCTCTGACTCATTTCAAGCAAAACACAGCTGGTCCAGTTGAAACTATACGAATTAAGATCTGAAGAAACTACTCTGCATCATATTGCAGCATTAAGAGCAAAGGCTGCAATATTCAGTAAAATATTGTTGGGTCAAAATAAATAAAAGGACTACTAGAATATTTGAACGTATTAGATTTTGTATTAACTCACTTGTCATCTGCATGCATTGTATTTGTCCATTATTGTTAACACTAACCACAATTTAATAATACAATAATTCTGGAAATATTTAAATGCATTACTTAAAAATCTGACTGGTGTTTAAAGGTTGTTATTTAGGAAACACACAAAGCACAATGAAGATAAAGCCACATTTTAAAAAGTACTTTTAGTGCAACAATAAAATACAATATAATACAATAAATCATATAAATACATACATCCTCTAAATGTTTTTACAAATGAAGTCAGTTCTTTAAGCATCCTAACAAAAACACAGTAGGTGTAACGTTAATTTATCACAGTAACTCAACAAGTCAACGTTACAATAATGTTCAACCACCAGGTACAAACTTTGAGAACCCGAATGTATCAATGTACCATTTTTGAATTGTATATCTAGTTTAATAATTTCAATTAACATTACATCTAACTTACTGGTGTGAAATACATTGCTTGGAAAGAGTGTTTATGCTATCTTTAAAACTTAGTTTTGACGTGATGTTATTTAACGTTACGCAAACACATAATCTGTGTTCAAATACAATTTGGGCCACTGTATGAAGGACTGCAACTCTCATTCATACAAACGACTACTCTTTAGCTCTATTAGTTCTTTTCTTGTTGTTTTTCTTAACATTAACGTTATTTTATTTCACAGACACGGCAATGAGAACCCGTTAACTTTAAGGTTTAGAAGACAAGAGACGCGAAGACACATTTCGATGACTGCACAACCGCATATACACGTTTGCCGTGAGTTAACCGATATATATACACTCGGTAGCTAGGTTTTAAGTCGGTTAACCAGGCAGAAGCCAACATACATTCTCGTGTTTAATTCAGTCTTACCTCTTCCTGAAAGACGGCGCGTGTTTACGTCATGACGTCACTGTGTGTCAGTACGCTAACCAGCGCTGTTACCGTGAAGTCGTTCGCAGGCATGATGACGTGCTCATTCTTCACAATTCATAGTGTGAACTGTGCAGCCGTGGGACAGTTTTTTGTTAAATTCACAATAGATTAGTAATTTGTAATATAACATTTATTTATTTAAAAGTTTATTGTAAGACGTTTAGTTAGTTAACCCTAACAAAAATTAATTGTATACTGGAAAACGGTTTGGTTTTGGAACATGGTAGCTGGTTTGTGGTTCAAGGTAGACTACTGACTCTAACCAGCTTGATCAAGGTCTAAAAGGTTGATCTCTGACCCACCTGCTGGTAGTCCAGCTGGGCCATTTACTGACCTATGAATTATTTTGACAGACAGTAGTGGCATTTCCATCGTTAATTATTTATGAAGCTTATTCATCCTTTAAACAGTGTAAAACCGTTTTTATTTTTTTAAGGATTGATTGTTTTATTAATGAGAGTGGTGCTATTACTACAGCAAGTGTAGTAACCCTATATGGTACTATTATAATCGAAAATGTTTGTAACGAAAAATGTAATTGTAAGTGTGCATAGCATGTTCATACAGGCTATATGGTTATAATATGCTGGCATAAATATATATAACCTTGGGGGTAACACATTACAAGTAATGCAAGTTACGTGATAGTATAAAGTAACGCATTACTTTTTAATTTTAGATTAATATAACGGAGTTACTTTTTCAAAAAAGTAATGCCATTTACTTTGTTTTCTTATGTATTGACTGACAAGTCTCCTGACTTGTTGGGAGACATCAGAAATACAGATGAATTGTGTGCAGTATGAGAATACAGTGTAGTTCTATACTAAATGTGAATGGGCATTAATTATTTTCTCTCAAAAAAACAGATTTAGTATTAATCAAAATAAATTAAAATAAACTATAATAAAAGTGTTCAGAGCCCCTTAATTTTTTTACTCTTTGTTATATTGCAGCCATTTGTTAAAATCATTTAAGTTCCTTTTTTCCCTCATTAATGTACACACAGCATCCCATATTGACAGGAAAAAACAGAATTGTTGACATTTTTGCAGATTTATTAAAAAAGAAACACTGAAATATCACATGTTCCTAAGTATTCAGACCCTTGTATTTAGGAGAAGCACCCTTTTGATTTAATAATCTAATACAGCCATGAGACTTTTTGGGAAAGATGCAAAGGTTTACACACCTGGATTTGAGGATGCTCTGCCATTCCTCCTTGCAGATCCTCTCCAGTTCTGTCAGGATGGATGGTAAAGATTGGTGGACAGCCATTTTTAGGTCTCTCCAGGGATGCTAGACTGGGTTTAGGTCGGAGCTCTGGCTGGGCCATTCAAGAACCGTAACAGAGTTGTTGTGAAGCCACTCCTTCATTATTTTAGCTGTGTGCTTAGGGTCATTGTCTTGTTGGAAGGTAAACCTTCGGCCCAGATTGAGGTCCTGAGCACTCTGGAGAAGGTTTTGGTCCAGGATATCCCTGTACTTGGCCGCATTTATCTTTCCCTCGATTGCAACCAGTCGTCCTGTCCCTGCAGCTGTGTCTGTGTATTCATAAAATGTATAATTAATATATAATAATAATAATAATAATAATAATAATAATAATACATTAAAAAAAATCTGATATTTCTTTGATAGTTACATATTTTATGTATTTTAAACATGATATTGTCCTCTTACGTAACTTTAATTTCAGTGCTTTTTGTTGGTTAAATAATTGTTATGAACCAGCATAACTGAAAACTTAATAACTCTTAGAAGCGAGTAATTTTGACAGTATCTTCCTCAGCGCTGGGTATTGTCTTGTCTCTTTGTAAACAAGATTATAGTGGGAAAACCTGTTAGTTTGTGCGGGTAAATAAACTGTATTCCTATTCATTGACAGCACATGATGCAAAAAAAAAAAGCAAGACAGAATTACTTTGCATTTTTATTGGCATCAGCTGTAAACGCTGCAGAAAAAGCGATTAAACAAGGATCACATCTTTAGATTAGTGGAGGCAGATTTTCGCACACACTTTGTTTACAGATGAATTATGAATAAGTATTACGTATCGCAGGAAATTGGATGTGACAGCAGGTGAACTGTGGATTCTTTTCATTTTATTCTCCCTGACAGAGTGAAAAGTTTGAGTTTGACTTTACATAAAAGTGACCTTCCGCACAACATTTACATAAATCATGTATAATGCCTCGTGTTAATCTGCTCAGGCACGTCATTTGCATAATGTTTAGCGAGAGCAGCATTTCATGTTATTCTGAAGGTGTTTGGCTGGGCCTGCATTGATTTCTCTGTTCGTTTCTATTACGGCTCATGTTAATAGCGGTTTTACCATAATCCAGGAAGCGAGAGTCCTGGTTAACACCTGCTCTGTGTTTCCTCTGACAGGCCACTCTCGCCGTTGGTTGTTGTCGTTCATCCAAACCCATCCTCATTCAGGAAGAGAAGCAAAGTTTCATGAGGTCAAAGGTCACAGAGCCGCCATCCGACAACAGCAACTCAGCATCTGAGAGAACAACCTTTCTGCAAAGATTTGCTTGTCTTGGAACATGAAATCAGCTTTGTTGTATATATTTACTGTTTTATTATTTATGTAAATACATTATAACTGAAAAGCATGTTCTTCTGTTGCATTCTTCTGTCTACATACAAAAAATAACTCAATATCCAAGTATTACTGTAGTTAACTAAAAGACTAAAACCATAAAAAATTCATGTTCATGTACATATTCAATAACTGAAAAAATAAATAAATAAATATATATATATATATATATATAATTTAATTACTCAAACTTGTGCACTAAAACAACTAAAATATAATAAATAAAATAACATAATAATATATTAAAAATAATATAATAAAAATATAAAACGGTACAGAATATTTAAAAAAAAGGTAAGATAAAAAAAAATAAAAATAACTAATTTAACTAATAAAAATATGGCAATAAATGAAAAAAACAAACAAACAACAAAACTGTAGTAGAAAAGTGATAATAAAACAATGCTTTCCAAAACAAGAAAGGTCTCCGCATATAGCCCTGTGGTACACCAGTGCTAAGAATGAGGGTGGAGGAGCAGTGGTGGTACTGTAGTACTGTGTTGGTCAGAAAGTCCAATAGCCAATTGCAGAGTGAAGTACTTACTGTAACATCAAAGTCTCTAAATTTGATGATTAACTTATACGGGATGGAAGTGTTGAATGCCGAACTAAAATCAAGCAATAGCATTTTTTCAAAAGTGTCTTTATTGTCCAAATAAGAGCGGGCGGAGTGCAGGTCTATGAAAATTGCATCTTCAGTGCTTCTATTCTTGCAGCAGGCAAAACTGATGAGGGTCTATTTTCAGCAGAAGACAGGTCTTGAGGTGTCAGGACCAGTGGCTCAAAGCAATGGTGATGATGGGGTAAGCGCTTCCGGGCGGTAATCATTAGGGCAAGTTGCGGAGGAGTTTTTTGGCGCAATGGTTTTAAAGCAGGTGGGCACAGTGTAACTCAGGCAAGGGACAGGTTGAATAAGTCCATTATATATAACAGTATTATATAAGAATGTTATAGTTAGTTGTACATTACCACAAGACAGCTGAATTTCTGCAAAAAGTGTTTTAAAATCAATGACAAAAGACATTTGGAGTCCAGGTGCGTTAAAACCAATAATCAGTAACATTGTGAAATATTATTACAATTTAAAATGGCTGTTTTCTTTTTTTAATATATTTTAGTTTATTCTTGTGATGTGCAGCTGAATTTTCATCATTACTTTGGTCTTCAGTGTCACATGATCCTTCAGAAATCATTCTAATATACTGATTTGCTGCTTAAGAAACATTTCTGATTATTATCAAAGTTGAAAACATTTGTGCTGGTTCATTTGTGCTGTTTTTGTGGAAACCATGATACATCTGAATAGAAAGTTTAAAAGAACAGCGTTTATTTTATTTTGGAAATCTTTTGTTTCATAAAAAATATCACTTTTGCTGAATTTAATGCATTATTGGTGACAAACAATATAGATTTTTTTTTTGCTATTGACCCCAATCTTTTGAGTAGAAGTGTCTTTCTCAGTTGTTTGCTACCTGAGACTCATTTTAGGTCATGTCTGCTAGTTTCTATTGTACAGTAGTCATTGAGACCAGCCGTTACCTCACTAGCACGCCTCACCTAGCTCTTATGCGAACAAACTCATCATAACATTAGCTGTTGGCAGGTGAGCCACACATGATCCAGTCCCTCGGGGTTTGTTGACTCAATCCCAGCCATTACACAAAGCACTGTTTTTCTTTTCCCGCGCAAATATATAGCGGTTGACACAGGTCATGAATCATCACTCAAACGTTCCAGGTGTTAGCCGCGGGTTTCACGGATAAAACTGCGTAATTGGCCAGACTCTGGTGGATAAATACAGATATAAGCAAATGTCAGTGGCGAGAGTGCGAGTATGTATCCGAATAATGAAGTCTCTGCTCAGAAGTACACTTTTGATTAACCGCTGTATGTCAAAAGCATGACGGAAATGATTAGAGCGCTCACCCTGAAGACGATGCGCCTTTCAACCGTCACTCAAGAATGGAAATGCAGTAAATTGGCGACACCGGTTGGTTTTTGCTTCACACCGCTGAGTGACTGATTGATGACTAGCCTATTTATAATGCATTTTTACATGTGTTTTGCATTGGGACACTTTACGGTAGACTTAAGGAGGAGACAGAGCGGCTATGACAGAATGAGGCCAGGAAGGAAAGGGTAGAAATGGTAAAAAAAACAAAAAGACACCTGATAGGCCTGTCAAAAGCGCAAGACAAGACGAGATTGGAATATTTCCCACCGCTGCTTCCCTTTGACCCACATGTCTCTCAAATATTAGGATCGTTTTGGCAAATACTGTCAGCTAAATCTGGCTCTGTTCTGTCTGCATTTGAACAAGTGGATGATGAAACCGGAGTGGACATGCAGAGAAGTGCTTGTGATGTACTTCTTATTATTGGTTTGCTATTGGTTCAGATGCATTAAGGGGATAAGGAATCCCAACATAATTTAGTATGGTGCGTAGCCATTGGAGCTTGTCTTATAGAAAAACAACACTGATTGTAAGCCTAAACTTAAAACTGTTAAACGAAAAAATTCTTCAAATCTGATTGGTTAGTCCCAAAGTTGCACTTGTCAAAATCAGGTTAGCGACATAATAAAGGCCTATATGTTGGCACTGCGTATGTTTATTATGCATAAATACACACACATACATATATTTTGAAAATATTTACATGTATTTACATGGATATATCTACATTCATTTTTATTATCTATAAATATATTTAATATGTAAACACATGTTTTCTTAAAAATATACACAATATGTATATTATGTTCATAAATACACAATAAATACACAAAGACTTATTTTGAATGCAATTAATCATGACTGTTTGACAGCACATACTATAGATATTGTTTTAAAAAAAATATATATATAAATGTTCATCTGAACTTTTCACAAATCAACAGTAACTCAAACATCTGCATCTACATACATGTGGTTTAATGCATATTGTTTTCGTGTCTCATGGTATCCAATCAGGCTGTAGTTGGCGGTTTTTCGGCTCCACAGTATCTAGTTCTCTCCGGAGCCGCTGAAGGGTTCAGTTCTTGCTGAAGGGCAAACAGCAGCGGTCAGATAATTTCTCCAGGTGGGAATTGATGCTGAATCTTCCTGTTAATGGCTCTGAGCTCCTGCCAGTGAGCCACTTATACCACAGCGCCGAGGACATGATGTCACACCGCTTCTGGAGACCTGGACCGGAGTTTTCCCTGCGGTGGCTCGTTTCCAAGAACTGCAAGTGAGGTTTCAAATCACATTTGAATGTCACTTTTTAGTCATATTGGTAATAAACTCTATTTCTATTCTAAAGTATGTGACGACCACATTTTAAAATGAGAGCGAATTCCCTAAATTATCGCTTTGTTTAGAATATCATACTAACTGTCTAACAATTAGCCTAGAAACCCAGAACATCCTAACAACCGCCAATCAACACCTTAGGAACACCCTAGCAGCTATCCAGAAAATCATAGCAACTTCTTAGCACCATCCAGAACATTATAGGAACTGCCTAGCAACACCTTAGCAACCAAACCACCCTGAAACTGCACCCACCCAGCAACATCCTAGTAACTACTCAAAATGCCCTATGTAGCAACCATCCAGAACATTACAGGAACCCCCTAGCAACCACTCGAACAATCTAGAAAACTCTTCTGAGAATAAAAATTGTGAAATAAAAAATATGGCAACAACCCTTTTTATCAAGTGAAAGAAACAATTCCAAGATGTAAACTCAGACCTCAGACAAGTCACATTTACCTTTTTGTTGGTTTGTTTTAAATTCCATGCCAGAAACGGGTTTCCAGGATCGTGACTAATTCATACCGATTATATGAGGTGGCTAATTCGTACAAATTTGTACGACCTCACTTGTACGAATTGTCTAAACCCCAGTGACGGTTAGTTTAAGGGGTAGGGTTAGGTAGTCATTCATTCAAATTCATACGAATTGTGTAAACTCGTAAAAAAACGTACGACATAGCAACCATCGTATACATTTTTAGATTGTACGAATTTGTTCAAATTAGCCACCTCGTAAAATATGTATGAATTGCTGTGAGTTTGGCTGGAGAGACACCACTGATACACGCTTAAATATATTACCAATCTGTTTGGTACAGTTCTATACACATAGCATAGAGTTTATGTAAATGCAGCTGTCGGGAAAGTTGGGGAAAGTTACTTTTAAAAGTAATGCATTACAATATTGCTTACTTAGTTACTTAGTAATGCATTACGTTACTTTTGCGTTACTTTATCGGCAGAGCTTGAGTGTTTGTTTTTATTATAAGAAGTTCTATTTGTAGCAATGTTAAACCCCTTTCACACCAAAAAGTGTCACGAATAAACCTCAGGCTGAAGAAAACGTAAATTCGCATCTGTAAAAATACAGGAGAAGAAAATTCGATACTCTACAGCAATAAAAGTTGAATTGGCACAATAGTTAGTTTTTGAAGTCGTTATTGCTTGTAAGTCTGTTTGAACTGGATCATCAAAGGTCAGCAGGAAACCTGTTGGTTAATAAAATGGGATTAGATACGTTTGTGCATTTAATTATTGCAGGATTCAGTAATATTCTACGTTTAACACATTTAATCAGTTCATGCGTTCTCTGGAAGTACATGTATTACATTTGTTCTTTTGTACAATATATAACTCTGACAGCCTCATGCAACACATGCATGCATGCTGTGTTTGTGTTTCTGACATGTCACGTTTCCTCGTCTCTCCTCTGCCGGATGCTGACAGAATCATATTCAAAACACTGTTTCAGGCTTCAAGGCAGCTTGGGTCCTTGTTACGAACAGTTATCAAACCATACACCCCAGTGACCGCGTCTCGCTCAGCCATCTCTCGCGGCTGAAATCTGCAGACTAATGGATAATAAATCTATGCATTATGGATGGAAAGAGAAAATGGAATATTCCAAGAATAGTTCACATGTGTTAGCATCTGATTACTTCAAGAAGCAGAGGCACAAACATCCTGATGTAATGAGAGCTTTCAGATCCTTTAGTTAAACTGTAAATTAATTAATTAACAAATTCTGCTTTTGGTAAAGGTAAAACTTTTTTTTCTACCTTCTTAATTTGATTATTTTAACTCATTTTTTAAAACACATTTTAATTATAGGTCTGTTTTTTTATATTTCTTTCTTGAAAATAAATAATTGTCGTTAATGTTTTAACGCTAACTTTTTAAAAAAATTATTTAAAAACAATAATCTATAGTTAAAAATAAAATACAATACCATACAGTATATAAAAAGAAGGCTGAAAACTAAAACTAAAATAAATTAAACCAAAAAATACAGCAACACACATCAACTCAATTAAATAAAGAAATAAAATGGCATCTATATTTTACACACACACACGCGCACACACACACACACACACACACACACATATATATATATACTTGTAAAAATTAGTTATCAACCAAAATGTTTTTTTGAAGACAATGTCAATACTTTGAAAATCATGGTATAGATATAATTGCAATTATTTTAATTAATATTTAAGAAATTTGAAATCATTACAAAGAATTTTTTAATAATAAATAATAATACAATTATAATTGAAAAGGAGGTAAATAACCAACAGAGCATTCAATATTAATAATATGAATGGAAAGAAATAAAATAAACAGGTCTAAATACTAAAATACTAAAACTTACTTAATTTTTTTTTTATAATTAATAATTAAACAGCACATCAAGACTGAAACAAATACAATAATAAACGCCTATTCAAATTATTAATGAAAGCTACACTGATTTGAAGCTGACATTCAAGACTTTCTGAAGCTTGTTTCTTAAGCTTCTCTTTTACTAACCAAAACAAAACAGCTACATTTTCAAGGCCGTCTTTTGTAGGATATTCCTGGAAGGTGCAAAATATTTTTCATCTGAAAAGGAACGGCATTCATATTAGTGGTATGCAGTGTTGGGAGTAACGGCGTTTAAGTATAACGGCGTTACTAACGGCGTTATATTTTCAGTAACGGATTAATCT
>JAUCNO010001888.1:10504827-10563192 GCA_032353835.1 Enteromius viviparus
CCCCACAGCATGATGCTGCCACCACCATGCTTCACTGTTGGGACTGTATTGGACAGGTGATGAGCAGTGCCTGGTTTCCTTCAGATGTTTTTTAACAAACTCAATGCAGGCTTTCATGTGTCTTGGACTGAGGAGAAGCTTCCGTCTGGCCATTCTGCCATGAAGCCCCGACTGGTGGAGGGCTGCAGTGATGGTGGACTTTCTACAACTTTCTCACATTTCCCAACTGCATCTCTGGAGCTCAGCCACAGTGATCTTTGGGGTCTTCTTTACCTCTGTCTCTGAGCTCTTCAGGCAGTTCCTTTGACCTCATGATTCTCATTTGTTCTGACATGCATTGTGAGATGTAAGGTCTTATATAGACAGGTGTGTGGCTTTCCTATTCAAGTCCATTCAGTATAATCAAACACAGCTGGACTCAAATGAAGGTGTAGAAGGATGATCAGAAGAAATGGACAGCACCTGAGTTAAATATATGAGTGTCACAGCTAATACTTAGGATATTAGGATACTTGTGATATTTCAGTTTTTCTTTTTTATTAATTCTGCAAAAATGTCAACAATTCTGTGTTTTTCTGTCAATATGGGATGCTGTGTGTTCAATAATGAGGAACTATATATATATATATATATATGAATGTATGTCATCTCATTAATTATTTTCATTAGTAATAATATATTAATATATTTAATAACCGTCATAAATATTGGTCTTTTATTTTATTTGGATTTGTGTTTAATAAGTGCTTTGTGTGCAGAGGCTAGTGTAGGTAAAGCACAGTGTGGTCAACAGCACTCACAACAGTCCATTCAGATAATCACCTGAATGGAAACAACCACAGTCTCAGACCAGATCAATAACACTACTGCTTCACTGAATTTAATCGGCATGTTATAGTTCCCATATTGCATCATGGAAAGTGTCCCGAATATTTTCACTCAGTGTCAGAACATATACACATTTAAGTGGTTTTCCTACTTATGCATTTATTTTCAAGATTATACATTACCCATCAAACTTTGTACAGCAGAGAAAATGTGTATTGCAAAAGAATGTAGCTTATGTAGAAGCACTATGCAGTTCAATTTGATAGGGCTCTTTTATACAGTAACCTTAGCTTCTAAAATGAAATGGACTGTACATCCCTGCGGGAGAAAAGTGTCTTGAATAGTTCCTTGAAAATTAAACTTGAGATGAGTATGTGAGTTGAGAAAATTAGCAAGGTCATGGTTAATGAAACTCCTTAGAGTTCCAACATCGAGACTTCACAGCCAGTTTGGCAGCCTGCAGCTGATGTTAATTTAGCGCAACCCAACATCATTCAACTTCAAAGAGACTAATAGAAGGCTATCATACTGTGAGAGACTTTGATAAGGTGGATTATATTGCAATGTGTAATCCACATCAAAAGGTAAAGGTTCCAGTAATTAATTAAATGATAGCACAGAAAATGATACAGGGGAATATTAAAGTCTGATGCTTGATAGCTATATTTCTCCAGTTTATGAAGGTGATTTATAATATGGATGACACTACTTATTACACACACACACATGTGCACACACACACACACATACATTGAAGATACTAAACTGCCAAGTATTTGAATTTTCCCCCCTGGATATATGGGACTTATTATTTTGTATTTAAAATAATTAAAATTAAAAGTGTTGATATCTGTGAGTTTGTGAGGAAATTGAAGTGACTTGTTGTAAGTGAGATGTTACACAGGCGTTCAAAATTAAATTGGGCTACATTTATTCGAGCAAGGTCATTTTCAAGAGAAATTACAAATTAAAAATTAAATTATACTTCAACAGACATTTCAAAAAATCCCAACAACAACATCCCCCCTTTATTTCTGTTGCTAAAAAAAGGGAAAAAAAGGAAAAACAAATAAGATGAATAAAGTGGAATATTTTTTTCCTTTCAGTCAAAAATACAGTGTTTTCACAATATTGTATCAAAAGTTCCCAAATTGTAGATTCTCCTTCATCAGGTAAGTGTAGTATGAAGAGCAATTCACAGCAATCGCTCCAGATACAATAAATGCTCTCTTTACGTAAAATTTGCTCCACTTGTAAGGATCCTTATTTACTAAAATATATCTATATCAAGGAACTATAATACTGTACACTACAGTATGAAATAAATATAATTAGGAAATATAAAATGAGTCACATAAATAAAATGGTAGTTTAAAATAAAAATGAATTTTGTATTGAACAAAACAAAACAAACCAAGATAATACTGACAGATGATCTTAAAAAAAAAAAAAATACAGAAAATTGCACAAACAATATGTAAACTAAACAACTGCAGTCTAGATATACTAATACTGACGTAGGTATTTCAAACGACAAGGTGAAATAGTTTGTTTAATACTAAAGCAGGTGCAAAGAGAACACTAGTTGACTTCGCTTTATACTGTACAAGGATGGCACTTGCAGAAAACACAGGTGAAAGGGTTTGCATATAAGGCTTTTCTCGAACGAAAAAAACACAGGGGTTCTGACGTTGCCTCATACAATGAGCCTTCGTCATTACAGTTACCCAAACTCTTTCCCTCCACCCCTGGCCCACTTTAAGACTTTGTACGTTTAAGAATCATATAGGTATTATTTAGTTAAAGTCGCTTCATAAAAAAAAGCCATGGTGAGACGCCAAAACTTGGATGGCAGGTCAGGAAAAGAAAGGTAAAACCAAGGGTATCACAGTAAGTGATAATGAAATATAACACTGACACACTACTGCGTCTTCAAGCGCAGTGTAAGTACATATAGGCATGTTTTTTTTTTACCTAAGAGTTTTTTTCATTTCATTTTTTGTGTTTTTTTGTTTTTCCTTTTTTCTAATACTTTTCTTTTTTCAGAGTGCAATTTCCAGGCTTGTGCTACGACCACAATGAAACACAGGAGTTACACGGAAATCAGCACCGCACAGCTTTCTCGCTGAAAACTCTGTACAAATTAAAAACCTTTCTTGTAGTTTTATTCTGACAATCGGTTTACTTGTATTTTTGCATAATATGGATTCCTTCATGTTCCAGCCTAGTTTCTGATGCCTGATTTTGGAGTTCCACTCTTTATATCGGCGAGTGCAAGCCTCAGGCGCACGCTCAGATACCCAAGACGTGGCAGTGTGAGAATCTGGCTCAAAGTCCCTTCAAAAGGGTGGAAGAAGGGTGCGATGCAAGCTTGAGGGAAAAAGAAAACATAGAATACAGGAAGCTTATTCCAAAAACGCAGTAGTTAATCAGCATCCTCGTTCTCGCCGTCAGGATTTTTTTTGCTCGCCAACTTCCCCTCTTCCGAGCTCTCGTCCTCTGTCCCTTCCATTACTTCACTCTCTTTCTCATCTTTTGCTGTCCCATCAGGGCTCCGAGTGTCAAACCTCTGCCCCTCAGTCTCCATTTCCTCTTCTTCAGCCAACCTTGTCTCTTGCCTATCAGTCACTTCCGGATATGCCTCCTCTGCTTCCCTGGCAACGCCTTCAGAACCATCTCTCAAGATGGTGTTTTCTCGTGTGATGTCCTCTGTCTGGTCCTCTGGATCCGAAAAGCCCAGGGGCCCGAGGCCTTGAAGGTAAGCCCGACGCATGAGGAGCTCCGTGGGCTCTAAGGGTCCTCCATTGTCGTGGCTATCTTGTTTGGCGGCCTCGCGCTCCTCCGCCTCCCGTTTGCAGTAGGAATATCTGTGGTTCATGTGCTGCGAGTAAGAGCCAGAGTGGGAGAAGCGCTTTCCACATTTGTCACACTGGTAGGGTTTCTCGCCTGAATGTAGGCGTGAGTGCTCGATGAGGTGGTGCTTGTGTTTGAAGGCCTTCTTGCAAATCTGGCACTGGTGAGGCCGCTTTCCTGCAGAGACACAAAGAGAGAGAGGAGCCAACAGGTTAGCTCAGCATCTCTAACATCTTAAAGCTATAAAATGTGGAGGATGCACAAACTTCAAATATATCTCATTGTCAATACATTGTTTGTGTTACAGTCAAATGTAAGGTAAAACATATTAAGTGCATATTGCTAAGACACATCTTTCAAGTAACCTCAGCCCTCCTTGCTTTTACCTTATGATTGTTTTATATTAAAAATTAAAAAAAAACATTTTAGGATTAGTTTGGGTAAAAAAAAAATCAAAAACAAAAAAAACAAAAAAAGTCCTAACTGAAAACCCCTTCATATCGAGCTTTGACAAACCCCACAGGTTTATTTTAGATGTTACCAAAACAGTGCAGGGAGGTGAGGGGGAAGCCACAGTCCTGAGGTGCTATTCTGAGGCTGTCTGTGACTGTTCTGAATGCAGCCAAGAAGATCAGGTGATTATCGTTCCATGCCGCACAAGGTGAAAGTGAGGCAGTCAGCATCCCTGACAGAGTTTATGACATCATGTCTCGGGATTCTAAAATGCTTAGATAAGACATTTGCCTCGTGATGCCTTGTGTAACGCATATACCAAACGCCTCACCTCTCGCACACCTTCCTCTTTTGCCAACTTGGCTCACATTGCTTACTCTCAGAAAATAGGAAATGAATTCTACTCTAATCAGTGAAGTAGGAGGGACCTGCCATTTGGCATTCAGTCATTCCACCAGTAACATGCTTGCCATAAAAACCCACACACTCGCCATCAGCACCAAGCACATGAACAGATGTACTATATTCTTGGCCATGAATAGCCCTGGCATGCCTGCAACACCTTCCATAGCAGCCATACTTGAGATGGTCCCCTTCCCCACCTCCCCTCATCAAGTTCAAAAATAGACAAGACGGCAGATTCCTCTCTATGCATTCCTGCCGAAGAATGTAAGTGAGGATGATGCAAACGTGTGAAAGACAGGAGTCCCCCAGGAGGGTAGGTCACATTGTGGCATAGAAATGCCATGCACACATCAGGCTTTCACACACCTGGCATACTGCGCCATATTGGCTTGCCAAAAAAATTGCACTGACAATGTGTCTCCATATCGACTGGTGGTCCAAATGCTCAAATTAAAAGCTTTATTGTATAAAATGCGTATATGAGAAATGGTTGTGTGTGCGTTTGTGTTAATAATTGTTTTGTATATTTTAACTGGATTATAGCTGTAAATATCATTGGTGTCACCTGCTAATTTTAAATTATTTCCCCTTTGAGCCTGTCAAAAGGAAGAAAACCGTTACACCTTTGTCATGGGTTTGAAATGTACAACAAAAATATGGCAATGGACAGAAAAAAAGTAGGTATGAAAAAAATTAAAGCAGGAAAAGATTGAAAGAAACAAGAAAAAAAAAACACAATGTGGTAAAAGGGAATTACTTGGAGGGGGGGGTGGACGAGGGTAAAAAAAAAAGAGTTGTCTAAATGTGATATACCTGTGTGCTCATATTTGTGTCTTAGGAGGGAACTGGTCTTCTGGAATGTTTTGTCGCACAAGTCACACGCGTACATACCACTTTCAGTCTTCTTAATCTTCTTCCGGGCGAGCAGCGACTCGCTGTCTGTCAGGTCCTCTAGCCCTGACAGATAGTCCCCTGCGCTGTCCAGTAGCTCCCCCTGCAAACAGAAAAGATTTTAGACACATTTGACGCAATCCTAACCTGCCACAAATCCTAATCCTAACCTGCCACCTAGGAAGAGACAGCCCCTGCCCCATGTTTGATCCCAAGTCTGGACAGAGCTTATCTCTGTAACCTGTATAAAGCCTTTATCACTAGAAGATGTCTCAAAAAAGAGGGACATATGGTTTGACTTACACAGGCTCTCTCAGATTAGTAAACAAAGTAGTATGTAACGTGTGTAACAGAGCAAAGAAATTCTGTAGGCAACATTTTAGGACAGTAATAACCTTTGATGATTTATAGGCACTTTTATTAAATTATTCATTTATTTGTTTTAGTTATTAAATAAATCAAACTTTGAAAAAAAAAATCATGATAACATTCATTCATGTTATTAATGCAAAAAAAAAAAAGAGTTAAGACAAAAAATAATAAACTAGGCAATATTTTTTTCTGATGCCAAAACATTTAATTTACCTGGAAGCCTGGTTTCCGCTGATACTTCCGGCGTTGCTGCATCTCAGCAAAAGTGGCTGCCCCTGCCGCGTAAGTATAAGCCATAGGTGGAAGGAAACTCATGGGATCCAACCCTGGGTAGGGCCTGAGTCCCGGGATGCTGGCTTGAGCCGTCGACATGAAAGTAGGAGGAGGGAATGCTCCATGAGGTGGAAGTGAGGTGTACATGTGACCGCCACCAAAAGGGTTTATACTAAAGATAGGGCTTGAGCTTTTCTCCAGCTGATTTTCATTGCCCAAACTGTTGGGCCCATTGAACTCCTTCTTGATGTGAGCCAGATTTAATGGCTCTGTTCCAGGTTCACGTGCGGAGGAGTTGATAGTGTGGTCAACAGAAAAGCCATTCGGTTTGGGCCTCCGTTCTGCCTTGAAAACTTGTTTTGGCAAAGACAAGTCCAGTGGTTCCCCATGAGCATCCTCAGAGGCGAGGCTGTTAGGGGTGTACGAACTGCTATGTGAGTGTTTGGATGATGATGATGAGAGATTCAAAGGTGAGGGTGTCTCACCTCTCAAGTGGTCCACAGAGTCAAGTGGCTTTTCATTGGTCTGCCTAAAATGATGCAGTTTGGACTTGTGCCCTGAATCCCCATTGGTGATGGCTTGGATTTCTGTTGCCGAGTCGCCATATTGGCTTAGTGAAACAGGTGACCGGGCAAATGCTGACTCTCTGCCATGGTTTATCTCTCCACTTTGTTCAGGGGGAGGAGATCTTTTCCTAGAGAGGCTATGAGATTGAGTTTTCCATTGAACAAATGAATCCTTCACAAACTCCTGAGGAAGACCCACTGCCAGGGAGATCTTCCTCAATTCCTCTGAGTTGGGATCAGTGTTTTGGGGTTTCAGTACTGACATGTGATCCTTGTAGGGGTTGACTGGGCTAGTGGCATTCCTCTCAAAGGATGAGGGGATCACACCAGCCTGCTGCTCTGAGCCGAAAAGCCCCCTGCGGCCAGTTGGTACAGTATCATTAGGTTTGAGGACAGCCTTGATCTCCTCGTTCATCTTGCAGAGATATCGCTCATGTTGATGTAATGGAATAGGGCCAGAAAACGTCTCCTTGCAATACTGACATGAGAATGGTGCATATTGCGCGTCTCTCTCCTGTGCTTTATCTTCAGATAGAAGATCCATGGTGTGGCTGGTTCTTTCTTTTTTGATATCTACAGACCGTCTCTTTGAATCTTCTGTTAAACTCTGGAGACATGCTTTGGCTTCATTGACTTTTTCTAGTGTGTAGTCAATGATGGTCTTGGTGGGACTGTTGTGACCAATGCCAAGGATGCTTTGCTGGGAGGCCAGTACCCGATTCTGCTCCTCCATCTGGGAGCCTAATTCCTTCATGTACGCTCTGAGCTTAGAGATCTCCTCAGGGTTGCCATCCATCTTCTGCCGGCAAACTGTGTTGTCTACAATTTGAAGAACCTTCTGAACCTCACTCATGTTGTTGAAGAACCCTGGATAGCTCAACAGATGAGAATCCGAGCCGATGCCCAGATGGTGCTGGGGGTTCTGAGATGAACCATGCATCCCCGGAGGACTACCTCCATGACCACCGCCATTGAGAAAGGCTCCTGACCTTTCGTATTCTTGTTGAGATGCGATCATAAGGCGGTATTCATTGAAGTCCATGGGCTCTGACTTGATGTCTGGGTGAGCAGATGGGTCTTGGAGGCTCATGGACCTGCCGTTCTCCAGTTTGTGACGGAGCTGAGCTAAGGCAGGACTGCCAGGAGAGGATGAAGCAGAATTTGGTGATGAGCCAGGCTTGCTGTTGACTCCATGGCGTACCCGTCCATTAATAGAGATAAGGCCAATGCACTTCTTGCTACTTATGTGGGAGCTGTAGGAGCCAGAGTGGGAGAAGCGTTTCTTGCAATTGGAGCACTCATATGGCTTTTCACCTTAAAAAAAAAGTAATAAAAGCGTTACTTTGATTATTCAAAGACAAAAAATAAAGTGATGTTACTGATGTACATATTTTGCTCATTAAATTACTTTATAATTGCTTGAAATTTCTTTCCCCACCCCATCTATCAATTTAATGATTGATAGCAGGATGATGAGATCCTACAATAAAAAATTATTCCTGCATAATTACATAATTATGGTTTTAAATATTCATCATCTATCCAGTCTATCCAAACCACACTGAATTACCATTAGGCGAACTGGAGACATTTAAAATAAGATTATATGCATTATTGGCATTCTTTTTACAGTCAAGTATAAAGGAGGCTTTTAACATATTATTCAAAGAAACACTTACCACTGTGAATGCGGAGGTGCTCCTTCAAATGATGCTTATATTTGAAAGCTTTGCCACATTCTGTGCATTTAAATTTGCGGTTACCAGCCCCTTCGTTTAGCAATTGAGGCTGCAAGGGAGATAAAGAGTACAGAAATTAATACAGGTAAAACAGAGGGGTGTATAATTCATTCTTATGCTGAAATACATATTTGTTTATGCATTCTGATTCATTAAACACAGAAAACAGACCAGAATTGTATTTACTGTAGGTATCTGCGCTCAAGTTTACTGAAGCAACAGTTATTCAGATTCTTTTTTTCTGTATACAGTTTACATGATGAATTGGTGGTGCCTTTTATCTCAAGTACCTTATTCGTTAAACTACTATCTACATAAACAGTTGTTGTCTGGGTTAAGTTAAAACAGTGTAGGCTGCATCTGTATTCACCATTCAAAGTTAAACGTAGGTGCTCTTCCTCCATTTGAAATTCAAATGTGGGCCCCAGATGCACAACAAAAACAACAGCATTCACCCTGCACCCCACACACAGACACAAAAGGTCTGTGAAAAATGTGTGGGTGTCCACAAGTGCACGTTTAATAGTCACTATGTACAGTACTGTGAAGTTCTTTCTTCAAAAGTTCAGTAATATTCATGCACACAGGCTAGTTTAAGATGTGTATTGGGCTTTTCATTTTAGTGTATGCAAATATATACACGTGATGAAATGTAAAACTAAATCTAGCAAGGTGAATTTAGGAATCAATGTTCAAAGCCTTCAGGAAAATACCTCTTTAGAGCAAATAAACAAACGCTTAAAGTAATTTAAGGATTAGGATACTCTAGATCACCGGGAAAAAAGCCATCTGGTCGTGTTTAATTCAGTCTGAAGAGATGCACATATGTGTGTATGCGTGTGTGCATATGTGTGAGTGTGATCCAGCCAGTAAGATGAGCGTGCAAGGCAAGTATTCTGAATTCTTTTCCAACATACCCAAGTCTGCTTAAAGTTCAAAGTTGAAAGCCAAAATGCAGGATATCCTGCTATAATCCTATCAAACAACTGAGAGCCCATTTACCACATCAAAAACAGACCTTTTTCTTCAGTAATAAAGCAATATAGAGTTTCCCTTTCAAAATAATTCCATATCACTGCATTTTTCACAGCATGCTCATGTAGAGACCAGCCCAAAAGGCAGAAAAAACATCAGCTTTCCCTGCATCTTTTGAGCTGACTCCTTTCCAACAGCTGATGCGAGAAGTCGGCAGGCCTATAGGATTCAATGTGCTAGAACAGCCCACACATAGCCGGCTGTGGGCGGACACTCAGGGGAGTATGACAGTGCACAGCTGTGGCTCCGGTGTGAAAGATTCAAGTATTAAGGAGCTTCCGGAGGAGCTTGTTCAATACTGGAACTATCAACAGGCTGAAACTTGTTCCCCTCAGATAAGTAAACAGGCTAAGAATGAGAGATGCAGCATCTTTCACAATGAACCCAGACTTCTACAATACTAAAGAAGCTTGAGGAAGTAATGAGTGTGGGTACGAATTGAGGTGGGCCACTTCTCACCTGATCTCTGGCAGGCTTATGTGTGGCCATATGGCGCTCTAGCTGGGTGCGGTAGGCGAAGGTGTCACTGCACAGGGGACAGGGGAAGCTCTCATCGTTTTTCTCATGTCTGTACTTGATGTGCTCCTTTAGGGAGGTCAGCCGCTTGTAGCCCCGGTCACAGTAGGGGCAGGTCAACAGTTGGGCAAAGGCATCTGGCGTCCTCAGTGCCAGATCTGGGCAAAATTGAAAAGCGAATAGAGTGAAGGAGGGGGGATTTAAAAAACAGCATATGTGGGACAAACAGTTGCCATATGAGGCTATGAGAGAACGATAGGTAAAGCACTGCATTCAGTTGAATGTTTTGAAACGATTAATTTGTAATCCAAATAGCATTGAAACAAATATTTTACAAACTAAATATATGCATTTTGTCCACACAAGCAAATTTGGAAAAATAAATATATTATATATATATTATATTTTTGCAATATTTTTGAAATGATAAAATAATTAAGTTATTAATTACTAATTGCATTAGGTGCTAAGTGAGTTAAATTCAGTTTAATGCCCACCATTTTCAGTTTCGTCTTGCCCATTGGCCTCTGGTGTCCCTAGTCGTGTACCCTCCTCTGGGTCCTCTGGGTAAATGATAACAGTATCCTGCAAGTATTCGGCAATGCTCGCTGCATGTCCTTCACTGTCATCCAGTTTCCTCTTGGGAAAGATGCTTTCCAACTCTGAAGAGGCATCAATGCCCTTAACTGCACAGAGGAAGTGGGGAGAAAAAGCACAAATGAATCCAGTGGTTGATGCTCAGTGTCATTGAAAAGGACCACGCTAAACATTAGGACACTGGCCGCTTTAAGTGTGATGTAGTGGAGACCAAACCATTAGAAGGCCTTTCAAGGTGGAAGTATTTATTTAAGTTACAACATAATGGCCACTTCAAAGACTAATAGGAGCCAGCTTGATCATCAAGCACTCTTTAAGCATCCTCTTGCATGTTTGAAAATGCTTTAAACATTTCCAGCATTATGGGTAATTGGGTTATATGGCAATTAGGCGTGCCAGGGTAACTGATCTCACTTTGTATTGCTCATCGTATACATAAAATTGGACCCAATAATCTAATTATAGATCATGTGTTATGTGTAATTGCACAGAACAAGATTTTAAACGTGATTTTCGTAAACAATAGGTTTTTGGATGCTTTATGGAGAACTACTTAAAGACACTGACAGAATGAATGCGCCTTACAAAAAGTAAACATTTATACGTGTAAAGAAAATGAGGCAATGTGGGCAGATGACTAATAAAATGACAAAAGTTATTCCAAATCATACTTTTTCTTTAGATGACTGGAAATTGGGTAAGCAAATGAAAATGTTATTGTTTCCTTGTAATCAATTTGAAAGTACATGGACTGAACAAATTTGATTGTGCCCTTAAACTCAATTTGGCTGCAAAATGTGATTTGCCGTGCACTCATGCTCATCTTAAAAATGTTTACTTTCCGTCTCCCATAGACACACGTTATCTCATATGCTCACATGTGTGCCAAGCATGCATTTACATATAGTTAAGGAGACGTTAGGAAACATTTTATAATGAATATGGTCAAGATTTGGTGTCTTTATTACGGCATTGACCCATACAGTTCATTAGTACGCATATTTGAATAGATATTTCAAGATATTGTGAAGTTATCTCACCTGTACCATTTCCAATTCCATGGAGAGTGATGTCAGGGCTCATGAAGTTGTATGCAGCTTTTCGCTCCTCTGTAATAAGAGACAATATTTTATGTAATGATCATCATAACTATAACAAAAGCAATTCAGCAGCAAATTGTCCGCCATTATCAGTTCACTTTTAATTAACATGTTTAATGTATGTTAAAGTGTAATTATAAGAGATAAATGTGACAACACATTAAATAAAAAAATCACAATGATAGAGAACACGCTACATATCAGGAAGTTATATCGCAAACATGTTGACAGCAGCTCAGAGAATGATATTCTTCTCAGTAAGCGGGGCTTTGGGAATCATGTCAAGGTATTTAGGGAGGAGAGGAGGGTGGTCTGAGAGGAGTTTGCTCATATACTGCAGCTATTGTGTTTGTTCCTCCTCCTCCCCCTCATGTGACTTCGTACCGGCAGTCACAAGTATCATAAGCTTCCCCCACAAAAGGAGGATATACAGCACCTCTTACAACACAACGCAGGGGAAAAACAAGGGTACTCAAGCCTCCTGACACACACAAATACACATACACATGCTTCCACTGCATTAGTACTGTTTAATTTCAAAACTGCCTTCCACTTCCTTCCTCATTATCTAAGTATGACAACCGAGAGAGCTTCTGAAAGTCAACAAATTCTCTCACTTTTCACCACATTTAAGAGTTGTCTTTCAAAGCAGAGTTTGAAATCATTGTGAGGGCAATGCTTCTTGACGTTTTGAGCATCAAAAGCTTTACTAGACTTGGACGTGTTTCATTGAAAAAACGTTTTAAAGAAACAAGGCGTTTGCTAATATGGGGCTTGCCTTCGCGAAACCCCTTCCTGATGAAACTGTCTCCTTCTGCGCTGTGCAGATAAAAGTGCAAGGCCTGGAGCCAGTGAAAATACCCTCCTGAGTTCTTAGTATTGTGCTTTGCTTTGAGGTACATTGGCTTAAAACTTCTTTGGGAGAGTTAGCAATTAGCTGTATTAGCATATTTTAAGGTCATACAAAGGACCGAACGTCATATGTGGCGCACCGTAAACCCTATTGGGAAGCCAAAGTGGTATCAGAGAATAATTTAGAGTAAATCAATGAACTGTGTACGAACGACAGAGAAATACAGTTTCCTTGAGTGACAAAATGTCAACTACATTAGAGTCTCAGTTCTGCTTGTGGTAGTTGCAGGCTCCCTGAGGTAATGGTGAGATTTTAACCACTGCAACACAGAAGTTCCTTCTCTCTTTAGGTGAACAATTAAATTATATTTTGTTTCGATAGTCAATTCGACGTGGACTCATTTTAAATGAGCCTGTAAGTATGCTTGCAAATACTCAAGCCACAGTGCAAGTGCCGATACTTGTGTACAGTGTGACAAAACGAGAACATTCATATCCTATTCATATCCTATACATGTCATTACTTTGTGAGATGGAAGAAGTAGTGTAATAATGAAAGTACTGTAACAACTTACCATCTTTTTTTTAGCATTTTCTTTTTTGTCTAGTGATAAATACAGTAGGGTGCATTTAGGGCTATTTTATTTTATCAAATGTTATTGTTTTATTTTTCCCTTGGGCACCTGGAAACAAACAATTTTAGGACTTGGGATTTAATGCAGAACTTCTGATGTAAAACTACTGTTTATATATTTAATATATATGGGAATACTAATAATATTTAATAAAATTGAATTATTTTAAAATACCAAATAAGCATATTAGAATGATTTCTGAAGGGTCCTGTGACACTGAAGACTGGCGTAATGACGGCTAAAACAATTCAGCTTGGTCATCATTGTCACTCAATTACACATTGAAATATATTCAAATATTAAAAACAGTTGTTTTAAATTAAAATAATTTTCAAAATATTATTGTTTTACTGCATTTTTTATTTTAATACATGTTTTTTTAATTAAATTGCAATACTGATACAATTTGCAATGTAAATTTTATTTTAAAAAAACAACATATATTTATATCATTAACATGCAAATTACTTCCAAAAGTCATCTTTCAAACCCCAGTCTTTGCAAAACATATAAAGGAGACCTGAGGTGCATCTTAGTAGCAACCACAGTACACTGACAATAGAGAAAGAACCACACAAGATGATTCATGCAGCCTCTTTTAAGATGTTGTTTTTACTAGCATACACTATTTTTTTTCTCCAGCAAGCAGACTCATACCTTCATATTTAATTACCAAAAAAAATGCTGCCAGAGGCGTGGCCTTCAAATAAACTCAGATGACGTTCATTAATCTAGCATATCATGGTGTGAACATCAACTAAACAAAACACTGTTGAAGCGAGTGACACATCCCTGAAGACCCTGTTTAGTTCTGCGACTGTAACACTCTCAAGTTAAGTGATGCATATGGTTTAGTCATTAGCCGAGACTGATTGCTGGGGGTCGGGTTTTTTCTTTCTTTTTTATTTTTTTTTTCAAACCGGGCGACTCGCATGAGTTCTCCCTTCACTCTGTAACTGTCAGCCAGGCCCAGGGAATTGTGGGTCTATTATGTATGTAAATGGCCATCATAATGCTAAAAATTTCATTTAAGGCCTTTAATGAGTCTTCAGCAAGGCACGCTCATGCTAAATGATAGCTCTGCAGTCCTAATTAAGAGAATTTGTCTTTAAAGCCTCACTAGCTTGGGTCTTGTCCGTGATCTTGATCACTTTTGGTTTTGGGTGGGTGAGTCAAAACGAAGCCAGAAGAAAGGGGTGTGGAGACAGTGATGAGGCACTGAAGATTAGGTGTAACCTACTTTGTGACAAAACTAAGAAACCGAAGTAGAAATGTGAGCTAATAGTTTAAAAGTTGCCATTACGTCAAAAATGCCAAACAGCTGCTAGGTGTTGGCTTAATAAATAAAGCTGCTTTGTACTGGTAATAAAAAAATGACAAGGCTGAGGAAAAAAAATATATTCTCAGCATTCACATACCTGAACCATTTAGGTCTCCGTGGCGCCAAACATGGGCTCCTGCCCCATCTTGGCTTTCATTTTCTTCATCTCCCCGGCAGGAGAGCAGGGCATGGGCTACCCGGGGTGAGGCCTCCAGACTCGGTACACCCGCTGGACTGCCTTCGCCCTCAGAACCCAGGAGTCTGTCCTCCTCATCAGACCCTGAACCAGCATCCACCACGTTTTCATAACTCAGCACTGAAGACAGAACATAGTTCAGGCGTTATTATTTCAGTTCAAATTAATCTCAGGACTTTTAGTTGCATATATAGACATTTGTGTCAAATGTACATAGCCTGGAAAAAAGAAAACAACAGTATTGATAACCTTTTCTTAACTATTGATAATATAAATTATACATATATAATGATTATATACTCAACAATGATTATTTATACACACACACATATGTATGTATATATATAGTTTTGTCAAACATAACTATGTTTTTTTATTATGTATATATTAAAACACACATACAGTATATGTTTTAAAAGTCTTTACATGTTAATGTATTTATATATTTTCTTATATTTTTATGTTATATAAAAATATATTTAATATATAAAAATAAATTTTTTATTAAATATATACATGCATGTGTTTGTATTTATATACATAATACATATGCACAGTATACACAAATATATATTTTTTAATTTTAATCATTTGACAGCTCTAATATATATATATATATAATCATTTATATTAATACTGGTTAAGATAAAGTAACCAATACCTGTTTATTACTTTTTGCCATATATATAGGCCTGCATGTAACCAGCAACAAAATAACAATTTCTAGTTGTTGTCAAGATAGTAGAAACCTCACTAGACCAGATTGCTGCTTGATAACACAACAGGAGAAAACACGATAAAGCAAACTAAAACCACGCACAACTCTGGTGGTGAGAGGTGGTGAGGGTCTAATAAACTATGAAGCTTACATCATGGGAACAGCAGTTTAACATTCAGGTTCATTTGAAGTTCTTTCCTTGCCTAATACAGCATACATCTCCCCAGGCTCTCCGAGCACCTTATCTCAGAGGCTCGCTGCCAAAGCAGTGAGAACTAGTGGGAAGTTTCTCTAATGGTTAGATTAAAAACCTAATTGCTGATTTCGGGACAATTTTCTCCCTCTCCCGAACACAGAGTTTTGAAAAACAACAAACTTTCCCTTCCATCCGTGCTCTATTTCCCAGTTCGTTGGCATCAAATGGACTCGTCTGGGCTGTGGAACGCTCCATTCCCTCCTTCATACCTTAACTACCCCTAATCTCTCCCTAGGAGCCCATTCACTTAAAAAAAAATAGCAATGACGTCTTTTTTTCACAGGTTCCCATGCAAAAAAGGCTGACCGCTTCCCTTTGGCAGCTCTTGCCAGAGGACGTGAAGATTAGCCGCACGTATCTGATCATAATATGATCTTTGTCTGATCCGTGGGGCTGCATTTGCTCCCCCGGACAACTGCGCAACAGGTGCAAATTAAAAGGGGAACCATCTCGGGTACAAGGGATGGTCGAAATGCACTGACCCGGGCTGAATACCAAAGAGTGGGGTGAGGTGGTATGGCGGGGGTGAGGGGCGTGGGACAAAAAGCTTTCTAACTAAGAGGTGTGACCAGCAGGATTATTTAGGAGCGACTTCAGGCCGAGGGTGAAGACCCCCCCCTCATTGAATGAAAAGGAGAAGGCGAGCGAGAAAAAGCAAAAGAGAGACATAAAGGGAGTGGTTGAAAGTAAGACATGAGAGGCTCTTTGTGTGGTCCGAGTATACCTTGGACGTAAAGCAACTTTATCTTGCCTTTCTCTTTCTCTCCTCTGTTCCCTCCTCCACTCACATCTCTCACTTTTTGCTCTCACACAGCAATCTATTACATCTTTAAGGGCACTTCACTGTGTCTTGCACAGGTACGAAAGGCAGCGCTGAGTTTCGCTATCGGAGCTAAAAAGCTGTGGCCAATCATTCAGAGTTTGAATGGTGGGAGTGTTCTGAAGAAAGAGAAAGAAGTGGGAGGACTGGGAAAAGAATCAAGAGGATGAATACAGAGGTCAGGGCTGAATATTAATAATAGTGAACTGCTGAGTGGTTTGACTTCAAGCCCACACAAAACACTAAACTCTTTACATCACATTTTCCTGTTCTCGTGTTTTGTGTTTTTCGACAGCATATGCTAACCATCCACATTCCGAGGGGCATAGCTTGAATACTTGAGTGGATGCTTGAGATAGTTTTTTTTATTCTTTACAGAAAATCAGCATGGTTTGTTCTGGAAGTATGTCCTAATTTTACTGTAATTGAATAGATTATATCACGACACAGATAGAAATAGAAAACGCTGAGGTTTGAAAGTAATTTTGGAAAAAGGAACACGCACGTTTTGAATTCTGTCAAGCAGATACTTTGCCTTTGTGTGCGTGTCTGTGTGAGAGAGAGAGTGATAGAAAAGCAAGTGATGGGCACTCAAAGCAATTCATCAAATGATCTGCCTCAAAGGTCACATGGGTCTGACAGATGTGACCAAGATATTGTATGGCTGTGTGCGCTTGTGTGCGTGGGAGTTAAAAAAAAAGAAAGAAAGAAAGAAAGAAAGAAAGAAAGAAAGAAAGAAAGAAAAGGAAGAAGAGTATAAATGTTTTGAAGGTTATGAGATCATTGTTTGTTTGTTTTTACTTTTTTACATTTTTTAATTTTCTATCATAAAATTGCATCTTCTTCTTCCTTACTTATAATGCAAATTGACTAAAAAAGTGTCATGTACTCATGCATGTTATAACACTGATTTTATTTGTACACACATGAAAGTAAAAAAATAAAATAAATTAAAATAAAAAGTAAAAATTATATATATATATATATATATATATATATATTTCATCTAACTTGTTTCAGTTTGGTACATTTGTAGCGCGTTTTAGATCATACAATTCGTAATAATTATCAGTAATTAAATTCAAACTGATTATAAAATGAAACAAACTGCAGCAACTTTTAAGTTTTCCTTTTTGAATATTTTCCAGGAAAATTATTACAAGTATGATTAAAGGTATAATAAAAACACACAAATACTTTTCCTGACATGTGTAACTTTATTTTATGTCTACCTATCAAACGCGCTAACCTCTGTGTAGATCTGCCCCCATTTCAATTCTATTGGCTGCCATTTCATTATGTCATTCCTGCAGCTGTCCTGCCGTATAATTCCTGCAGTGAACGCTCCATTGTGCTCACCCTAGAGACAAAGAGGCCACCTCTCTTCTCTCTCTCGCCCTGACTTCTCCTTACTCCCCTCCCTCTCTCTCTGTGCTGTTTCGTATTCTCGAGCAACCCCACCTATCATTTTGGAAGCTGTCCTTTGGGAATTAGGCATAATGCATTTCAAGATGGTACCTTAGTCATCCTAAGTGAGCAACAAGCTAAACAGGCAGAATCTTTTTAAATGTGGAATACATTAGCAAACAAACATTTAACATAATTACAGAAACAATACCTTGTGTCAGTCCAGCTTGGACGAACTAAAACTCTCTCCGCTAACTAGGAGAGGTTCTCACATTCCATAGCCTGGAGTAGTGCGCTTATACACATACACATGTTCTTCTGAGCACTTTAGCTGTTTAGACAGGTATGTGTGTGCTCTGTCACAATCTCTTACAATCCTCTTATCTCATATGCGGAGTGTGTTCCCAGCGCTCAGAGGGGAAAACTGCAGACACACCTGCAAACCCAAAGCCACACTGTCCACTGGAGCCATTTCACTGGAATGGGGCGAAAGATGATTCAAGCTTGCAATTGTTTTAGATAGAAAAGGTTTCTGTTGCGGCGAGCGCTCGACAATAGCATCCATCTGGACTGAACGACACCTCCGCTGGCTCACACACCTTTTTAACAATCCCTGATCACAGGTAATCCGCCTGCTATCCATCTTTTCCCCTTCCTTTCATCTCCTTTCCGTCTATTCCTAGCAGCCGAAACAGAAAGGTGAGCGTGTATTCCACATCCATGTCGAGAATCAGACAGCCTGCCGCAGGTCTTTCCCAGGTGCCTCTCTGCCACGGTAATGAAACCCGGCGGAACAGACGGTGGAAAATAACTGCTCTGTTCTCTCTCTCTCTCTCCTGTGCGGTGCGCATCACCTGAGCGAGCGGAGGGGGAGGGGGCGACTAGGTAAGGCTTCAAACAGTTGAAAGGAGGTCGCTGCCTAGTGGCTATAGCCTGGAAATGATCCATGTAAATCAAATCAGCCGTCTTCCATTCATGCGCAAATGGGGCTGGGAGGGCAAACTTTTACCTGCCTGCTTCATGCCTCGGAAAAGTGCACAGAGGTAATGTAAATGCTGAACCAGCTGTTGAATCTACAATAAATTGGTAATAAATGTATAAATAAGATTTTTTTTTATTATTATTCAAAGAAGTTTGATAGGAAATTATATGATTGTCACCTGTTGGACATAATAGTAAGACATATAATCTAAAATCAAATAAACAGTTTAACACATAAAATAAAATAGTTTTTTAAAAAAAAAATAGGTTTTGGCAGGAGAAGCAAATTCCATTAAAAATAAAATAAAGTATCTGTGCAGGATGAGTTATCAGTATTTCTGGTTAATTTTCTGAGAAGGGAAATACAAAAATTGCAGAAGCCATGATCTGCTATACGTGAAACTTGTCTAACTCATCAAGAGTACTATAAATATCCTTATAGCTAACACGCAGATGAAAACAATGATGATAGGGACTTTTAAAACTAGTCCTCTACCTTACTTTACACTTTTCAACAATGAATCCGTGACTCCCACACAAGGCTGTTTATATCAGCGAAGGCCTTGAACCTGACAGATAGCGTCTGGACTGAGTCTATTTTTTCTTGTGGGGTTAGAATGTAGATAACGGCCAGTGAAAGTGCTCTTGTTTACGGTGTGTGTGATGGGAGATGAGGCTCTCCATGTTTGTTTTAAGGCCAGGCAGCCAGAGAGGTCACACTGGTGCTGGGGGAACAAAGGGCCCAGGAAGAGAGGGGCCGCTTTTGTGCCGCCATGATCCTCAGTGAAAACTCAGCAATGCGTGAACCATTACTGCAAACCTGGAGAGGGTGTGTGTGTCTATGTGCGTACTGTGGTGGGCTTTGTTTTCCTTGTATTTAAGTATTTCACTACTTGCCAATATTTGTCAGTGTGAAAAAAGGAGAGCGAGACCGTGTGTGTGCGTGCACTTATCTAGCGTGCACCCATCTGTAAATGGGTGGCGGTGCTCCACAGACCCTGCCGTGAAGCAGCAACAGTAGCCTGGCCCTAATTGAATTAAACTCCCATTTGTCTACTATAGGACCCAACGCAACAGGCAAGAAGGAGAGAAGGGGAGGAGAGGAAGCGAGAGAAAGAGAGAGAGCTCTCTGAGGCTTGCTCATGCCGCCAGACGGCCCACCTTTCCCCCTTCCTCCCCCACGCAGACCCACCATCTGTGCCCACCCCATGCACATGTTACCCCTCTCTCTCTTGACAACTGTTCTGGGCCTCTACCAGCCTCAGAGTGCCTGTGTGTGTGTGTGTGTAAGTTCGTAGAGCCGGAGACACACAATAGCTCACTGGGCTACCCTGAGGAGGAGAAAAGACAGGAGGAGAAGAGAACACAATATGCTGCGCAGAGGAAGATAAAGAAGTCAACCTCTATCTCAGGCGAACTATCAGTCAGGTTGCACTGTGGGAGAAAAGAACAACCACAAAAAGCCCTAACCGCCTCGGGGTGAGAGAGCTGAAAAGAGACGACGCAAATTACACACGCTAACAAAACCTGCAATTTTAGGTTTTCTTTCCTTTGAGCACAACGTCTTTGTACCGTGATACTCTTCCATAAAATCGGCAGGTGAGGGCTCAGAAGCGCGGGCAGATGAATTTGTTGGCCGAGTTCAGAGTCTATCAATTTTTTTGGAAGTTAATATGGGTCAATTAATATGCAAATCTCCCGGCAGATGCTCAGTGGCTCTCAGCATGCGATTGGCCCATCGGTCACTAGCTGTTCAAACAGTTTCACAAGCAAAACAACACCAGGTTCTCTCTCAGAGAAAAACCAACGAGGCACCTTACGTCGGGTTTTTTTCTTTTTGGTTACATAAGCAATGTTTTTGCTTTATTTTTGTTTGTTTCTCTAGTACGAATGCATAGCACTCAACCAACATTTACAAAAATTATAAAATATATATATTTTTATTATTATTTAAAGTCGTAGTTCATTTAAAAATTAAATTTTTTGCCATCATTTACTCACCCTCAAAACGTTCCAAACTTGTATGACTTTCTTCTGTGGAACACAAAAGAAGATATTTTGAAGAATGTTGGGAACCACAGGCTTCCATTAAACGGACAAAGCAAAAACAAACAAGCTACAAAAAAAAAAAAGTCGCAATATATCAATTTTTATGTTCCACAAAAGAGTGCATAAATGTTGACAGAATCATCATTTTTGGGTGCACTGTTACTTTAAAGCACAAATTTCTGTTGTAAGCATAACTGAATCTCCTCTTAGGACATAGGTTGAGCTGTCTATAACTGCTTCCAACTTCTCCACTTCTAAAAAATTGATTCCAGTCATTTGGTTACTTTTATTTAAGGCTGATTTAATGGAACGCAATGATCTTTTCATAATACCTGTTTATTATCAGACAAAAGGCGAAACTAAAAGGAAACAGCTTGGGTTCTGCTAAGACTCCTCAGTGGCATTGCCAGAGGTGCTTGTTGGGTTTCTGAAAGCTAACAGGTCCAGATGGAGCAAAAAATAAGACCTCAAAGGGGGGCTTTAAACGAAGGCTCCAGACCAGCAGACAGGTTGCTAATGAAATATTCATGTAAGGAGTGGCCCTCTCTATCTATCCATCCATCCTGCCCACAACCTTCCCACACTTCCTTCTTCTGTTCTCCGCCATTTTATGGTACGCTTCATTTGTGAAGAAAAAAAAGAAAACAAGCACTCTTTCACTGGCACCACAAAGGCAAACTATATCTACCTTATCATAAGAAACCCTCCGAGAATTTAGCGATACATGGCTTGATTTCCAGCCTTATTCTCAAAACTTCTTCTTTTTTGGACGTTCTTCAGTGTGTCTTGGCAAATGTTCACAGCATATGACAGCTAATTGTACTTTCACAAGTGCTGCCTGCATGGGAAACCGTTCGCTTTTAACAATTCCTTAAAAATCACTCACATTCTTTGGGTTGGTAAATGCTTCAATTGTTGATAGAGAGTTATATGTTTGATTCAGAGAAGATAAGCATCCATAAAGTTCAGCTCACATTTACTGTTCTGCAAATTTTCTTTTTTTTCTCTTTTTTTTTTATATGAATCCACTCGATATTATCGTGAGGGTTTAGGATTTGCCACATATTTCATAACTGGTTTAGGTTGGTTACACTGACCACTAGAAAAGTTTAAAAGTGACTTCTGTCTGAGTCTAAAATATTTCTGAGAAGACCATGCATTAACGCACCATTTCACCCACCTCTAGCTAAGCTGAATGCAATTTCCCTCCCCATATCTTTGCGTATAAATAGGCCACTCATACGTGCTGCTGTGGGGGCAAATATGGCTTTGTCAAACACACATGCAGGCTGGATGGAGGCTGTGCTCTTCTGTGTTCAGCAGGCCCAGGGTCAGCTGGGGCGGTATTAAACATGCACAAGGTTGCCTGTGAACAACTGTCAGCGCATCTGCTGCGTTGTTCTTTAGCATCTCTCTCCCCATCACTCCCACAGCCCCATCAATAACACTCTACTGCAAACAGCTCCTGGCTACCGCCGCAAGCGTGTGTGTACATGCGCCTTGTGTGCTGTGTGTGCCAAAACACGAGTGAATAACACAGATTATGCCCTCATCCAGTTGTGTGTACTAGTGCATGCCCGTTTACGGCAGCCTAACCTGTTTTGCGTGTGTGCGTGAGATTCTGCGCTCAATATCATAATGAAATAAAGAGCCTGCTTTAAGCGCATGCAAATTCAAACGCGCGTAATCAGGGCAAAATTAATTTTGCTGTTGCTGATTAGAGACATTAATTAATCTGTGTGAGGTACTGGCCTAATCTGAAGTTGAATTACACCTCCTGTAAGATTAATTAGGACACGATAATAACATACGGCGCTGCCAGTGCAGATTACAGTAAGCCTTATTCCTTTGACTCGAAAAAGAGCTGAGCGAAACCTGAATCGCCGCGCAACTCGCCGCTTAAGTACTTTGTTGGCAATTGTTGGTGCCGTATTCTCAACTAGTAAAGAGTTATCAGGGATTTCCAAGGTATTCCGTCCAATAAGGTTTTTGAATTTTGGTTAATGCTGATATGTAATATCTCAAAGCTTATTTCCTTATTTCGATTGTTTGACCCTACGGAAACGCTACAGTGAGAAGTGGAGTCCATTTGTGGCAAGTGCGTGCATGTGTGCGCCTGCCAACATATGTTTATGGGTGTGTGCGACTGAGGTGTTCGGAGAGCTCATGTGCACGGATCTGCGGTGCGGACTGTGGAGACCACAGCAAAACCTCACCAGTCGCCAGCTGGCAGTGTAGGTGGGAGCCTTTTAAAGAGGTCAGTGTGTGCGAGTGTGTGTGTGTGTGTGTGTGTGTGTGTGTGTGTGTGAGTGAATGGGGACAGTCCACATCCAATGAGAAATAGAGCCCCCTTGGTCCAGGACCTTCAATCAGAGCAGTTCTTTCTGATGTTAATGAAGGAGTAAAACACATCTGTTCAGCACCCCCTCCCGCAACACACATCCTAATGCACACATACACACTTGTGTGATGAGTTTGGTCACCTGAATAGCTTCCCCAGCAGGTAGCACACAAGGGAAGGATTCGGCCCTTTATGTGATCAATCTTTGACTCCCCTTAAACCTTTTCCATGCCCTTTCCCCATAACTACCATCAAAGGTCAGTGACCCATGGGATGCACCAGGGACCTATATTTGGCCCTTCTGTATTGTGGGAATAGAGATAGAGCCGAGAGCTGAATGAATGAGCTACAATATTCCCGATGCTAACAATAGCGAAGATGAGTGGCTTGAGCATTTATAAAATCACACCAAACTAACGTATATACATAAGAAACACTGAAATATAGCATGAAATTAAATAAAAACTATACAAAATATTAGTAACTAAAAAAAACTAATTATATGTACATGAAAGCTTAAATAATATAATAATTAATTATATGTAACTGAAATAATTTGTTGTTTGGGTGTTTGTATCTCATTATATATATATATATATATATATATTTATTTATTTATATATAAATACATATACACACATTCAATAACAAATAATTAAATTAAAAAGTCATATAATCAACATTTATTTAGGACTATTTTTATACTGAAATACAAACCTAAAAGATGGAGATTTTATATAAATAATAAAAATGACGAAAAATATTACATGATTTTTACGCAGGGCATTAAGATGCCCTGATCTGGGTTTCTGGGAGGAGGTGCTGGATTAGTAGCACATCAAAGAGTGTGAAAGTGAGCTACTTTGATGATGTATACAGTAACACACCTGGGGTAAAGCAAGGTGCTAATTAGCTCAAGTGGATAATTAGAATGCCGATTACAGGAATCAAAAGGTACTGCAGAGCTTAAAGCTACAGCCTGCCTCTGTAACCACTCCTTTGGGTAAGCTCTCTCTCTCTCACACACACACACACACACACACACACACAAGCATACATACAAATAGTCCAGGGGGAAGCCATAAACATCTCCTTGGCTCAGGCGATTATAAAGCAGGCTTAGAGTGGAGAACCAGTAAATATTGAGGGGGCCATTGTTCCCTTCACTTCCTCTGTTCAGCGAGGAAGATTCGTCTTTCCCCTTGATGACACCTCCAGGGAGCCCACGCGGATCATATTATCGTCTAAAACGGAAGTCGTATTCATTCCGTCGACTGTGTTAAGGCTCTCAGAAGCCACATCATTCGTAATGCTGAGGACCGCAGGGCTTTCACAGAACAGGAAAGACCCACGTTAACTCCTGAGCAGCCAGCCGCTTTGTTAGGGAATCATCTATGATTTAACGCAGGGAGTGGCAAAGCATTGGGCTAATAAAGCTAGCCGAGGCCATTTACAAACTGGCGGAATTATTGGCGTTAGAGTTACTGTACCCTGGGCAGCCACTTTAAGAGTATATACAGCTCAATGCAGCTGATTTGTGACCAAATCCCTCTTGATAATGGCCATCAGGAGGAACCATCAAACAGTGGAGTGTGCTGTAAAATATTAATACAATTATTGCACTGTAATCGTCTACAAATGTTAGGTCCAAATGGATAACACTATTAAATTCATTGTTTTCTTAAAAAAACAAAAGACAAAAAAAAAAACATCAGGTAGTTTTGTGTTGAAACCAATACGCACTAAAAGGGACCGCCCTATAAAAACTGCCCTATAAGACTGATATGAGTTTCTAATTTCACACCCCAATGTTTATTGTTCTTTTTCATTCACCACAACTCTACTGTATAATTATCCCTATTATGTTCATAAACTTTCAACGCTGGCTCTGTCGTTGTTGATTTTAGCTGTTGGGTAATACAACCGTGCCTTTAAAAATGCACTACAGCTCAAACCTTTCAGTTAAAAATGTCTACATAAATATATCAATAAATAAGACGATCTTTGCATGGTCACCTCAAAAGAAAGCTGATTTCTGACCTTCTCCCATAGTTCCATGGAAGCCAGAGCTAGACAGTGGCCAAAAATACATGTTTTCTTAAAATACAAAAGCCTGTGAAACTGTCTGTTTTGGGGAGTTTTGACTTCAAAAGGTGCCAAGAAAAACCTCCACGGTCTCAAAACCTGTTATTTAAACAAGGGTGAAGGACCGTAGGTCAAATTCTCCCATGGATGGCTTCTCGTTTTCAGAGCTCTTGTAAGACTGTTAACTCTTTGAGCGCCTTTTAAACTATATTTCGAGGTATTACTAATGAAAAATTACGAATTTGTAGCTTCCCTTTTTTTCTTAACACCTCTCAAGTATGAACTGATAAATAGAATATTTTTGCACGTTAAACCACAACTTTCTTTGGTACACCGAATGTCACGGTGACTTGGCGGCAAAAAAAAAAAAATATTGCTGCTTTGTTTGTCACATATTTGCTAACACAAGCTCTTTTTTGCCCTTGTGCTGCTCTTATCAGTCATGAGGGGATAAGGTGTGACCTGGTAAGGGTGGCAAGTTCCACTTTCAGAGGTGTGATCACTGGGGCCCAGCAATTGAGCCAGAGGCGCTTATAGAAGGAACTTAATCAGCCTTTAGCACCTTGAGACGGGGCGCTGAGCAGACGTTAACTGAAATGGCAGCAGAACCTCTTTTGCACATGCAGTGGACTAGTTTTTCTAGTCATGTCTAAGAGTTTTTTTTAGCTATGCTGGATACATGTGATTAGCAAAGTCATTTTAAGATAATAAAAATAATTCATTCTTCTCATTTGTTTATCTGCATGTAATGTTTATGTTTTACATAATTACCTTTATATTTCATGATCCAGTGAACTGGGCCTTAAACAATCTTAGCAGCGTTATTCAGGTCTCTTGGTGTAAACAACCTGGTGAGATTGTGAGTCACTGTAAGCTTCATTTGAACTCAGATAGAGTATCACAAAGCATGTGATATACAGGCAGACCATGCGAGCTACCGTGCCCTCACACACACGGCTACATATTTTCCTTGGGTCCTCTGCCTGTTTACCAAATATTTTGTGTTACCATGGATCGCACTAAGAAAGAAGCGAACATCTGACCGAGAGGTCGTGTCACGTGATTGAGCTTAACTTCCTTTCAAATAAAGAAGAAATCTATAGCCGATTAATGTTCAAGTCATATCAGCGTGTCATACCCCTATGATTTACTTCCTCATCTGAACTTTTAAATACTTTTATTAATTAAAACAAACCGCAATATAAGCTGCAAACTACATGTGTTACTGCTACTAGTTTTTCTATACCCTTTTTTTTATATATACTTTTATTCAAAGGTACATGAAGTTGATCAAAGCTTACAGTAAAAAACTTTTTCATTGTTACCAAAATGTTTTATTTCAAATAAATGCTGTTCACCCAAAAAATAAAAATCAACTTCTGCACATGTCTGTTCTAACTCAACTGTGGAACACAAATTAAGGTATCTTGCAGAATGTCCAGGCTGCTCTTTTCTATAAGATGGAAGTAAAACATAAATAAATAGAAAAAAGAAGTGCTTGAAACAATACATTATTTTAGTGTGGGGAACTGACCACAGTATAAGTTATTATTCATTGAAAATATTTGCTTTGGGCAAAATGAATGAGTTTAATCTGGGAGGTAGAATAAAAAAATGAATAAATTAATACATAAATAAATATAACATACACTGGTCATGTGACACTTGAAAAGATACCCCAAATCAACAAGCTTGGACATTCATTACTTCCTCATGTTTCACAGTAAATTATGTTTTTAAAAACTATGTCCGAATATTTTTAATTAGGGTGAACTTTCCTTAAATATTTGTGGAACCACATCGGGTTGGGTGAGCAAAACAGAAAATGAGAAAAGAATTGAGAGGGAAAAAAAAAACACTTCACCTCATCATACCGGTAATGTTGCTGCAACAGTGTGTCGTTTGTCAAAAGAGAGGGAAAAAGAAAGCTCTGTAGCTGTTTGTCTCTGATAAGACCCTAACACATAAAGATATGAACTGCTCTGTGTGTGTAGTTAAGTGTTTGTGAAAGGTATTCTCCCTTTTCCTCCTAACTGTAACTAATTCTATTTTACACATTTTATATCACATTCATTTGCAAGAAAACCCGCTTTGGGGAATCACCTTGTGCCATTTCGAAAATCTAGACTTTCTTCAAGCCTGAAAAGTTGCCTCAGAGAAGATGAGCTCCAGTCTAACGGCATACAGTATGCCTGTGTAAATGTTAGAAATGATGAAGCCATTCCGGCTTCAGCAGCCCGCTAGCCTCTCAAGGGGACGCAAGGCCTACTTCCAAAAAGCCTGAATTATTTATTGACCTAGGTGGGAGTGCTCTCTGGAAATGTTCAAACCCTTTTTGACAAAAGAAAGCAACATGTTTAATTCCTAATGTTTCAGATCAAATCAAAAATACACCAGCTTCACTTTCTCCATACATCATTTAATAATGACTGCACAGGCAAACAGTGCGCAGTATTATTTTACTCTGTTGCTAGAACATATCAGAGTTCCTGATTTACAATTTTGCCCAAAAAAAAAAAAATGTAGGTGCCCTCAAAACACATTCACACGCGCACACACAAACAAAGCACTACAACTTGATCTTTGCCAGGTGGCAAATAGTACCTCAAGGCTCCCTGGCCCACACATCTTAATGTGCAGTATGTCAGATGTGCTGGGCTGACCTTTCACCTCTTAGAGGCTGACTGCAGGGAACCCTTTGTTTCACATCTAACACAATTCAGACCTTACTATGTATTGTAATCTCTGCAACAGGCTTGCATTGGTCCAGGGCATAGAATCGTTCTGGGGGTTTTTTCATTCCCCTGTGAAATATTAACTGGTTTGTATGTGATGTAATTTATGCGTGCTGGCACAGAAGCATGCCCTGCTAGTGGAGTTCATTTTTGGATCTACATTTCTGAGCGCAGACTTCACATCTCAGCATGTTTAAAAAGTTAGGAAATATAAATGGATAGACGTTTCTATGATAATATTGTTTGGTATGTTCTTTCCTCTTTTTCCAGTTTTTGACTAGAGTAACCGGAGGGGAGTTTAACATAGAGCTTTGTGTGTGTGTGTGTGTGTGTGTGTGTGAGCGATAGCACCGCAATATAAATAAGAAAAACAAATTGTTGAAAAAGCTTTTTGCAGTGAATATTCCAGTAAGAGTGTTGTTCAAAGGACCAGTATAATATCTGAGATTAAATGTGTGGGGCATCTTGGGTTCTCTCAGCGAATAGAATTTATGCAATTATTCTGTGATGAATAACACTAAAGATATCACCAGAGCCTCATGAATATTCGTGAAAGTCACTGGATGAAATGATGCCATTCCAGTACAGTACACACTTGCGCGCACACGTGTGAAAGGTTCAAACATCTATCAGTGTTAAACATCTTTTTTCTCAAACTGCAATTTTTAGCCACTCTTGGCATGCCCTTCCACCTATTTGTTAATTTCCTGTGACAAACTTTTGCAGTAGTGAAACTATATAACTCAGCAGACCCCTGCTGATTGGCCAGCGCTGCTCAACAACCCAGATCGCCATCCACCAATAACATGAAGCCATCCACCATGCAAATCTGACCCCGAGCCATGATGTTTGACCATCGCTGCATGCTGAGCTACACACTTGCAATTTAAATGGGTCAGTCGCTTTAAGGCCATTTACAGTACATTGGCACTCTACTAACCAGCTGATAGTGGTGATAAACCATAACTAGAGATTCCCCCGCATCACCAAAATGTGTCAGATGTGTCACGTGTCATATGTGTATAATATGATATTATAAAGTAATATAGGTATGCTGTTTCCTAAACAAGATTACATTTTGAACATTATAATGCTCATAACATGAGCAGAGTAAGCACATTATTATCAGAATGTCTTTGATTCTCTTTAAATAATAGTAAAGCATAGATAAATGTAATTATCAACAACAAAAAATACATATAATATAAATATATAATTAAATAAAAATAAAAATAAAATAAAATACACAGAGCTCTAACGCTACAAATAAATAAGTGGCCAAAACAATGATTGCTAATTAGAGCTGGCTTAATGTTTGTCTAAGATAAGATGAACTACAAATGAAAGTGAATGACAAATAAAGATAGCAGGTTTGTTTAGACCAGCGAAACATAAATTCTGATACTGGTCTCCTCACATCTGTCCTTGAGCTTACAGATATGGGAAACCGAGCTAAATACAAGAGGATGACTATTTTCACACTTATTTAACACTTTTTTTTAGTTTGCAAATATCTTCCTATCGACCTTAGTAACCTATATCCAACCCATATATGTCTGACTACTGTGTACCAGAAAGATCATGTGAAAGGTCCTATAGGGGAATTAATTCAAGAGCTGAATAAACGGAAAATAAACGGCTCCTCAATGGAACTGCATTCTACCTAGTCTAGCTCTACACAGATGATTCGTCATGTTGATAAGTGGACAAAGGCCTAGATTATCCTAACAACCCCAGCTTTGTGATCCTGTTCTCCGGTTAAAGAGGGCAAAGGGAGTAACGAAGCAAAAGGTACCACCGTCTGTCAATTTGAATCAATTTACACATCAGGGAATGGCAAACCGTGTGTCCCCCAGTGCTACCTTCACAGTGACAGATGTACGTCTCCTACATGTGACCTGAGAAAACGACCCCTAAAAGCCACCTGCCCCCTGGGCACAGTACGGCTAATTTGTCCCACTGTTCCTATTCGACACCGTCGATGGCGATGGTTGTCTGAGGTAAGAGGAACTGACAGCCATGGGCTCCCCAGGGCAAAACTTTCCACCCAAGTGAATCGGTAGGATGAAGGTTAAAAAAAATCTAATAAATGATTTCTGAGTAGTCATTTGGTCTTCATTACTCCCCCCTCAAAAGAAAAAAAAATCTTTCTCCTGTTCCGCACCCTCATGCATTTAACGGGACTATTAAAGTCTGTTGCTTCATTGGCAAATCATAGTTTGCAAGCAGCATGATAACTGTAAACTATCCATCTTAGAGTTAAAAAAAATATTATAAGAATGGGAAAAGGTTTTAGCACTTAAAAGTTTAATATTTAAATTGATTTTGGTCAAATATTATCGAATCTGTCCTGGCAACTGCACAACATTAGCATTAGCTCCAATCGTACCCACTGCCTCTGTGCAATCCCTAAAGTCCAATACAGCCTTAAAAAGCCAATTGGGCAAGACTAACTAGCTAATCTATCCCATGACAACGAGAGCATAGATTAAAAGGGAAGAGTTGGCTGCACAGTAAATCATATATCAAAATTTATAGGTGGGTCGTAATGCTAATGAAAACACTGAAGTGTCGGCTAAAATACTCTTTTGAGATGGCCCACACAACCGTTTCCCTCAGTCATACAATAATGATCAATCTCAGTGGAAATAACTTTCACTCCCACTTAACAACAACCCAAATTTCCTCCATGTGGGCCGGTGGCCAACATTGACGATTAGTTCTCAGGCTAGCATGTAGCAGCTGGACTAAGCTAGTGAAAAAATATGCATGCCTCCGTCATGGGTGGGGAATGTGACAGCTCATGCTCATAGCATTTTTCCCCATCCTCCTCCTTTTGATTCAACAAATCGCCATAAACTTTTCCTGTCATCGAAGTGCATTGTGAAGTGCAGCGGGTCCCAATGGGGAAAGAGCCATTCTTGCTAGCTTTTCACACTCGGATTTTATTTCCTTATTGTGTTTGGACTCTGGCCTACAACATCCAGGTGGAGATGATTTCAAGGGCGAGCGCCAAAAATGTGCTCTAGCAGCCAGGGATGGACAGGGATAACTAAGCAAGCGCACCTCTTGGCGTCGAGCTGCCATTTTGTGTCCAGCTTTGTATAAACATGTCATTCTTTGGAACATGTAGAACACCACGAAGAGCTTCGGTATAACAAGCAGATGCTTAACCAACAAATACACTATGCTAAATGTAGGATTGAAGCGGATGTGCGAGAAAGCAACTCTGATTGCATGAAGCAGAAGTCATAGAATCAGCCATTTTTAGCAATAATTAGCCTACCACAGTTGTTTTCTCCGCCACTTCCTGTTTTATCATATGACTGCTGAAATACGGAAGCAGATTGTACTGTGGAAATCTAATAGGTCACATTTGTAAAGAAAAACCCAAGATGTTATAGAATAATAGAATTTTATAGATTTTTTTTTTTTGTTTTTTGTTTTTTTGTGAGGATTCGTGAAATCTATATGGTGCCAAATAAGAAAATACACTGTTAAATGTCAATATATAAAAATATCATGGAATTGCAACATAATTTTCCAAAAAAAGAAGTAATATAAGATAACCAGAGTATACAAAAACTCACAAACTGACATGCCTCCTCGCTGTGATTATTTACACATTTTAAGCAATCCATCTTAAGTAATCCAATTCGCACCAATCTCAAAATGGCACATTGTTCTTGAGAACTCGCTATCTACCTGGTTATTAGCAAGAGCTACATTTGCTTGATGAAAGCGCAGCCAAAAGAAGGCCATCCCCTGGAAAAGAGGGCTGGTCTGGGCTTCCTTTAACACAGCAGGGTCTGGTAATAAACGCTCGGCCTTTTGTTCCCCGCACAGTTGGCAGGAGGTTAGCCAACAATACAGCAGCCATAATGCCCTCTCCCAAGGGATGCTAGAGGCTAACACTGATTCTGTTACATTGAGTCACAGCAGAAAGAAAGGCTAGGTCATGAACTACTTTTTGAATCACCTCAGCACAGAGCCATTGTTTTGTTCTCACACTAAAAACAGCCTTTGAATCCGAAGAGCCTTCTGTAATTTAGCTGGTCACACAATTGTGAACGCACACTACAGGGCAAGGTGTCTTTGATGCATATTGTTTTCCAGACATACTATTTTTAGGTGAATGTGAGTGACAGCTATCTTTGGATGGCTACAGTGGGAGACTGGAAGATCAAAAGGGCTACAGCTGTCTGAACCCCAGCTTGTCCCCCAACCTTAAAGATCACCCGCCGACAAGACCTAAATTGCTGATACAATCTACCCTAGACAGCAGTTCCCTGCTGTAGAGAGCGGCCTGTAGGGCTGTAATCCCAGCAGACCCTCAAATGCCCTGAAAATTAGGCTAAAACTTAAGTCTAGACTCCTGAACCCCGGTGGTGTCAGGTTGCCAGGCCACCTGAGTTAGCATGTGGCCCTTTTTCTCCACATCAGCATGTAATGTGTGCACCTCTGCGGGGAGGTAGCAGAGGAAGGGGTCTCCGTCAATGGATCTCAGGTGTTTTAACAGCTGTCGACCCCCTTTATGCTGCGGGGGTGGTTAAAAGCACTAGGAAGTGACCGCTCGATCAACTCCAGATGTCGGAATAAGGAGCGGGGGGGATGACACCTACAGAAGGTAAACCTGAAATGTCAACGCGCCACATCTCATTCCAGAGTCATGCTGGCGTCCTTCTGCCTTTAGCCCGGCAGGTCACTCCCAGAGATACTTATTACTCGAGGAGTGTTGCAATACTGTGTAAATCAAGAAATATAGGGAGGAGTTTGAAGACTCAAACACATTTCCAAATAAATCCTTTGATTACTCCCAGATTACCCCCCGCACCTTTCAAAGTCATGCAGCCCACCGACTGCCTTACCGTAGACGTCGGCAAGGGGATAATCATTTTGAAAATGGAAACCCGAGTGCAACTATCGAAAGCCACAGACTGGGACCTGCGCCACTGCCGCTCTGCTCTTTAAATCCCAAAGCATTGCGACACTAGCTTACCCACTCAAGATGCACTCTAAAGCAAGTGCGTGGAGGACCCTTCTGTCTTTCTTTCTCTCCTCCTCTGTCTTTCTTTCCCAATCAGTCCTCGGTCAATTTGACTATGAGCTCCAATTAGCAATTGCTTGGTTCTATTGTGGGAAAACAATCTGCCACTTAAAACGGGACTTCTCGAAATGCTCGAGCTGTTTTGCTTAGAATAGTTTTAAGAGCACTAGTCGCTTTTAAGAGTCTTGATAGTGCAGCAGAAATAGGGATCGGTGTGAGGACATTATCGTATCTGAAATAGAAGTGTCGCTGAAAGGCAGAATGAGTTACAGCTTTTATCTGCAAACGCTCTCTGTACCTCACACACCCATCTTCACGCAGATGCACACACTCACTCTCTGCTCGTTTCCTACTAAACAATGCTCTTGTTTTTCTTCAGCCACAATCCTACATGAGGTCTCCTATACACTCAACACATGTATGTACAGTAGGAAGCACTTGCACACCACTTCTTCACACTGTAAGTTCAGTTGTATCAGCTCACTATAGTGTCACTTTTCAAAATAGCCTTTACTGTCAGCTTCTGTGGTAAAGGTGTGGAACAGTCATGCCCTCTAAGAACCAAACCATGTAATACTGTAGGTGGAGATAAGCAGCTTCAAAATGACATGTTAATTTAATGTAAATTTCTTATCCATGTTTAAATTTTTGACACTAAGTATGTTTATATGGGTGGTTGCAATCAAGCTACAGAATAGTAGGCTTTTCCGTTATACATGCAATGAAATATTTGATAAATTATGCTCACTTGTGATTGGTCTTCCTTCAGAGCATGTGAACAATGTCAAGGGCAAATACAGCCTGATTCATGTGTATACATGCTGGACAGTGCATGAATTATGAATACAGAACAGATATATGTTAAATAAATAAATAAATAATATTACAAATAAATATAGTTCTGATAGATTTATATCTTAATATTTTCTATAAAAAAAATAGCTGTCTGTATTTTGGTCAAATTAAATAAATGAATAACATATAGTATTATATTGCATTACATGATTTATTAGCTAAGGACAGACGCCATTTATATTAGAAAAGGAGTAAAGCAAAAACAAAACTACATCACTAAATCAAATTAACTGTTTTAATTAGTTTTCCATTACCACTCCGAGTTCTGGGTTATATTTTGCAAATCATTCCCAGCTTCCTTGGGGACACCTTTTCATTGGTTCTGAAGCTTTCTCCCATCTTGGCGAGGGAATGCATTTCTCAGCCAGGCAAAAAAAAAAAAAAAAAAAGAGAGAGAGAGAGAGAGAGAGAGAGAGAGAGAGAGAGAGAGAGAGAGGAGAAGTATCCTAGAATTTTAGTGGGAAGAACACAGGCCCACCCACATGATGCAGGCTAGGCTGTGCTGTGCTACACATTAAAGAACAGATTTTGCACAGTTGGGAAACGGGATTTATTCATTTCCCCAGGTGGAAAGAGATATTGTTGCCTCGCTTAAAGGGACCCGTGAAACCATGCAGCTTTTATTAGAACGGTTTAATATTAATCATTCTGTTAGCTGCTGTAAAAAGCAACTTTAGGTTTTGTAGTGTCACATCCTTTATACACAACAGGACAGATATTTCTACTTGTGAGATCTCCTCTGAAAGATTAAAAATCTGTTTCCTACACATAACCAAAAGCTAACGGACTAAGACAAGAAGTGCTCACAATGCATCCAGTAAACAGTCTAAGATTGCTTGCTTACAGAGTAACTTATTTATATATGTTTGAGGAAGCTTCTATCAGGCTCAAACCATGGACAGTGCTCAAAAAACGATTTTCACATAAAGGAAGTTTCCTAACGTTGCCAGTCTAGAAGTATGGTAAACCTGTTGCTAGTTAAGATCTAATAACAGACAACACAGCTCTACACAAGCACAGATAATCATCATGTACGAACAGCTGGACGTGCAATATAGACTTCACACAGCACTAAAGAACAGTGAGGCCGCTTATCAGGGATGAGTCAAATAATTAGCTAAACCATACTGCAATTGTGACTTTGTTACTGTGCAGCAGAGGAAGTATAAAAAAGAGGAAGTCTAAAGCTTTCTTAAGGGCGTCTTTAACCATCAGACAAAGACAAATAGGTTTTTTTAGATTTTGTCAAACGTGTGTGCAAACGAAGATGTTCTTACCTGTGTGGACGGACAGATGAGATAAACATCAGCACCGAGGGAGAGAAAGAAAAAAGAGAGAATTAGTGCATACAGATTTAAAATAATGACCAGGAACATAATATTAGTTAGCATATTAATAATATTATTTACATTTACCATTTAAATATTACTTATTTTTTTACATTTTATTTTTAAACATACATTTTTGTCATTATATAATTTGATCTACAATTTCACCAAATGCAAGGCTATATAACATTGCTCATTTTGATCTCATATGAGATTTTACCAAAAATATAAACATTTAATTTTCTCCCTCTCTAACCTCTTTCTTGTTTTAGGGAGCATTCGAAAAATAATTACTTTTCCTTCAGTTGAATTGAATAGTAACTGTAGACATAAACCAGATCTTAATGAATGACTTTCTGGTCTAGTGCACGTATACACAACTAACATGTTAATTACTGTCTGGTATTGCTTGAATCAATTTGCATTTAACCTAGATTTCCAGTTTGACAGGGATTACACCATGTGATTGTCGTGGTCAATATGAACTAACACAGACTACATGTACAAACTGACTTCAGCATATAGTGTTTCTATAGGATTCATGGTTTCCTACTATTTTGCAATGTTTCCTGCATCTCACTTAAAGTATAAAAACACACACACAGACGATGTTTAAGTGACTTAAAAAAACATAAAAAAATAAAATAAAAATCTTTATTGATAACGTACATCATATGGAGTATGTAATTACAACACTGTTAATCCATGAGTAATATGCCTTCCCTCAAGCTGTTCATAACAAACCAGGCATAACCCACAACACTATGGTCTCGCTAATTCCCATGTCTCAGACATGCAAACAAAAGACCCCCTTAGACAAGAGGTATGACCCCCACCCTGGCCTAGTGGGTCACCTATTTGTGCCTCCCCGTCTTCTTTCCCACGCCAACCTCATACTCATTAGGGCTCTGCGTAAGGGAGAGTGTCTGCTGGGGCATTAGTTTCAGGTGAACTGGTTGACATGGTGCCCCAGAAGGATTCCTCGATGTGTCTTGAACGCCCACTCCCTCCACCTCCCTCCCCGTCCTGTCCTGTCTCCTGTCTCACCCCACATTGTTTATTTGTTTGTTTGCTTCTCCCTGCGTACTTGGTTGGCAGACAGAAAGAGCTGTTCCCCTCTGCTTCAGCAGCGACAGCAATAAACAAACGACTCATCGTGTACAGTAACACACACACACACACACTTATGACAACCTAGGCAGAAAATATGTCTACTTTTGCATGATCATAGGAAGCCAAGCAAATGTAAAGTGTGTCATCTTAAAGGTCACTGATATCTCATCCAATTTGCTCCAGTTCATTTCAGATGAGCCCTGTTTCAAAACAGCCCAGTTCAAATCAATGCAACAGGAAGTTCCCCGCGCACTGTAATGGCTCATGTCAGAGCACCTAATTTAGGACACGGCTGAATCTCCACCCTTGCTCGAGTGTTTTGGAGAAGACGTCAGCAGACCTTCTCATTCTTCACAGAGAGGTGCAGTTATCACATAACCTGTGGAAAAGGGTGGGCGCCATCTCGGGTCTTTAATTAAAAGGGAGAGCCTGTAAGCAAACTCATCCTTTTAAATGTTTACAGATGGCCGTGTGTCAACAGCTCGCTGCTGATTGCCGTCAGTCGACTAGCAACAGACAGCTGGAGCTCCCTGTTTCTCTCAAACATTCGCCCATAGTAATCTTATGTGGTATGACTGTTTTATGCCACTTCCTATGTTGAGAAACATTATGAGTGAGTAACTATTTCAAACATAAAGCTGCAACTTTTGACCAAACAAGCCACTTTCCAGCAAATATTTGTAACAGAGCAGCTACGAAAACATAAGCTTCAGAATCACAATAAGAAAGTCCAAAGACATTTGCCCCTGCAGTCATGGGAAATAAGTGCGGGGCTGGCTTGGGAAATGTTTATGTGATGCAAACGTGCTGTTGACAGTATGCTTAGCTGAAAGAAAAGAAAATGAAGGTAAAAAGCAGCAACAAGTGAACAAGGCTAAATAGATTATGCGGACAAATTTATAGATAACATTCATGGTCAGTTGGGAGGTTCCTGGAACGTTTTTGGCCGATGGTTTTTGTTGGCACTGCTAATGTAAACTACTCTTCCTTGAATCAGATGAAATGGGAAATTATTGGCTCGTCCCAAACACATCAGCTGCCCTTACATGACATGGGATTGAAACACAAAAATCCAGCCATCGGGACTCGGTTCACAGCGCCCGCCGCAAAAATGCAGGGATGTACTGTGGTGTATTTTTAGGGAGAACATGGAAAATGAAAATGGTAGTGCTCTCTGTGGCTTCTCAGAGCTCTTTGCCTCCAGGGACAGTAACCACCCATTCTAAGGAAAACAACATGTACAAGTACAATGTTTGAAACAGTGACTCGTCCAACCTAAAATGAGCTGGCTTTTCAATAACAAATATCTCAGCAAAAAGCAATTCAGTTCCACCTCTCTTATTTCTGTTCTAAAGCATTATTCTGTCAAATGAGGAATTTTTGAGTTTGTGACAAATTGTTGACTGTTTAAATCATCTCTCTCATTACACTAGATATACTAGTGACCACATACCAATGCAAAGAGAGAAGTCTGACATAGAAAAATGCATTTACGTTATATCATTACACTGGCCCTTGACCCTATTGCAGTTGCTCTCTCTAACAGCAAAGGCTGTTTGTTAGAATCGACGACATAAGTTTCTGTTTGACTGTATCACATCTGAAGAAATAAAATTAACAAATCTCACATTGGACTCCTGTGTGGTTATTTCAACAGCTCCCTTGGCAAATGAGTCAATCACCGGTCTGAGTAATCTTGTTACCTGTGAAATGCATGCATGCCACTTCTATTGGCAAAGAACTACTGAAAAGGAGGCTTAGCTCAGGCAAAACAAACTAGCCGATCGAAAGAGTCATAACTGTCTCGCTGGCTATGATTTTGTTTTGAAGGACCTTTAAGGACCTCACGATCTGAGGAACCTTTTACATTTCAGATATAACATGTTCATAATGAATGACTAAGCAACATTGTAGGTCTTTTGGTTATGACTCTGCAGAAAGTATGGTGCAATATGCTAGGTGCTGTTGGGACTTAAAGTGCACCTTCTTTTTCTCACCCTGGCGGTTTACACCGCGTTTGCGGGGAACAATCCGTCTCACGGGAGCTCCCAACATTCTGAAGCACCTTGTCAGATGCCGCCTGACCTAGTCGCTCCACACAGCACCCCGGGGGAGAGAAATAAAAAAGAACGAAACAATGACTGAGGGGTTGTGTGCAGCCAAGAGGAGAAATGAGGGGAGGAGGGGAGGTGACAGCGACAGGGAAAGAGAATGGGAACGCTCCGATGCTAAGCCCACCGCTCTACCATTTCCTCCCCCTCTGCATACACACACACACAGCCAGGCCATTGTACACCCAGGGGGCTTTGCAGATAAATGGCCGCATGTTAACCACATTTGACGTGCTGCACAAAAGGGGACACCGCGGGTCCCATGACGCAACCTGCAACAACTGAAACCCATCACCCCCCCTGCTTCCTCACCTCACCTCCTCCTCCTGCTTTGCCCATTCTAACGGAGAGAAAAAAAAGACATGAGGTGCACCGATTGGGTGAGGCTGGGATGTCAAGTGCAGAGAGAGGCAAGACAATTTGTCGCTAGGCTGTAAAGACTAAATGCCTGACTGGGCTTTTTGACCCAATGCCATGTCAGAGCAGTAACAGGACCTGAAACTAAAAAAACAAACAAACAAGAAAGTTATTTGGAAGACTTTCCTTTCTGCACGTTGCCAAAAAGACATCATCACTTTTTGTGAAAAAAAAAATTGAATGATAATTTTAAATAATAAGGTTAATATGTTTTGATAACCTTGACAAATCTAAAAAGATGCTTCAAAGCTGTCGAAATGTAGTATAGCTTACAAGATCACTGAACCTCGGACCTTAACACTCCATAGGTATGATAAATGTTCTGTCATATTAGAGATTGATGGGACTTTCGGGCCCCCTGTGTATCCGAATGAAGCGTATTTGTGATGACAGGCCTACAAACAGGCCGTTACGGAGCGGAAAACTTTACTTTGAGCATTTGCCATGGACCTCTCTTCCTTTGGAGCCCATTCAGGTACAAAAAGTGACCTCTGAACACCAGAGCATGGGAGCCAGCCTTCACTTTCACTCCTGCACCCACTCTCACAAGTACGGAGCCAAAAAAAAAGTGTGTGTGCGTGGGGGGGTGGGGGGTTCGCTTTGCAGCGCCAGCACTAACCTTTTCAGCCTCGTCACGTCTTTGATGCCTGACGGACTACACAAAAGCACCTGCTCCATCCCCGGAGAGCTTCTTTGGTTCCCCCCGCACCAACCCCTGCTGACCTCACCGGCATTCCATGCCTTTGGGGGGCCCTTCCCATGGCTACCTCTTCCTCAGCTGCCCCCGGACCCTCCCGCAGCCGCCCCCTTCACCCCCCTAATCCCACAGTAAACACGGCAGGGCCGGCCTGTTTGGAAGATGCACGGTACTTCTCACAGAGCTCCAAGGAAAGGTGCACCATGGATAGGGCCTCGTTGCGTGGGAATGAGGGAGGAGAGGGTACAGCGCCTCATTGAGATGCAAAAGGGTCAGTGGCAGAGTGAAAACCTCATAAAGTGACAAAGGCCTCTCCAGGTTGATGTGGAGATGGGTAAAGATTTTGGATAATGCAAATTTAAGATTGGTGCAATAAAAGAATTTAAATCAATGCTGAAGACCTGAATGCCATAACTAAAAAAGCAGTGTGTAATATAACTAGAGAGTTCACAGGTAAAGTTTTAATCGCTCGAATAAACAATTATTCAGTGTTTCCTCCCACTTTTGTCTTCGCCTTAACAAAACAACATTGTCATGGCTATTCGTGTCCATCTGCCTTTATGTGTGAGACATTAGAGAGAGAATGAAGGAAGAACAGAAAGAAACTTTGTGTGTGTGTGTGTGTGTGTGTTTGTGTGAATGATCAACTAGTGGATTGACAGCTGTGAGCCTTTGTTTAAAAACAAAATCTCACAGCTGTTTTTTAATACAACATGACGAGAGGAATTTCCAATACCGATACATCACATCCAAACTGAAGACATTGCAAAATGGAGCTTTGAGCCATCAATAAGTATTCCTCTCAAAACATGTAATAACTCACTGTCTCACACCTCAAACCTCAACACAAGTATCACTATCCTGCCTCCCTGAATGTTTGCACAAAAGCTGGTGTGTGAAGTGAATCAGCAGGCGGTGCCACCCTCGCATTACAAATGGCTTTCTCAGTCCTTCCCCTTTTCCATTTCCTGTGTACCTTCCTAAAGCATCACGTGACCCCTCCGACATCCCTAACACTCTCCTCCCCTCTCCTCCAATTGCTTACCCGCCATACCCAGCCAGCGCTGCTAGACAGCACACTAATTGCAGACATGCCAGGCTACCACCATAATAAAGCTGGGAGTTGCTTGGAGGGGGGGTGGCATAGCTTGCTCATTTGCGAGGATGGCTGAGGAAGGTGCCACACATGAATATTTCATTAGCTTTAATTGCTGAGGAACACTTTCTTTATGGCAGTCTCGCCAAAGAGGCCGCCGCTGGTAATAACGAGGCCTGGCCCATTGTAAAACTTGAAAAGCCGATGGCATTAAGACCTGTGATTTTGCCAGCCTGAAAAGGTGGGTTCAGTTGTACCATCTGGATCTGTGGCACACATGGCAATTCAATCCCACTAGCAATTGGAATACAATTAAGGGCTGACATCATTCAGTTACAGTAGACCCTCAGGGCACCTTGTACATCAATATAAGGAAGTCTAGCATAATTCAGTCAGGTAATTGACAACTTTAGCACTTCACAGTAGAAACAGACCAAACCTGGCTTGCTTTGAAATTCTGAAATCTAAAACGTGACTGAAATCGCACACTCTGTGTTAAACAAACTTTACTTTCCATACCTTTGAACGGCTCAGATTCTCTATCAGGAATAAAGGCTCTGGTTGAAGTGTGCAAAAGAGCCAGTCTGTGCTAGCATCTCATTTTTAGCGACCAGAGGCTGCTTTGACGGGGCCATCAGATCCAATCCTCCTGAGTGCTAGCGCTTACACTAAGGAAGAGGATCATTTAGCCCAGGAATGTAAAGCACAGGACATCCTCCCTGATAAGGAGCAGGCATGCCTTGCCCGAGGTTGTGGGCCAGGAGTTATCGACTTGAAAGGCAGCAAGTCAGCACTACACTCAGGCCTTGGCTTCTGTGAGCGGAGAGTCTCCTCATTACTTTAATTGCTAGACCTGCAACCCTCAAAAAAAGTTATGCCCTGTAATCTCAGACAAGAGCCCTGCTGGTGGACAGTCGGAGGAGCAGTAAAACGGAAAAGGCAGAGCTCGGCAAAGGCTTTCAAAACCTCACCTCAGATAATGATAAGACACGGCAGATTCAAGGGGAGAGAGGTGCTACAAATGCGGCCTGTCTGTTAAACAGGAGGCATAGAAGGAATGCTGTCAGGAATAATTCCCCAGTACTGTTCATTTCCTGAGGTAGCAGGCTGACATTTGCTTTTGACAGTGCCCGCAGCCCCTCTGTCCCAAGCAAGTGCTGGGAATAGCACATACCACCCTTTCACACTTTGGAATACACATCTGTGTCGTAGGAAGATGTCAAAGACTAACGCCAGTCCTTTCACTTTTATGTTGCAAATGGATGACTGAATAAGTATGTGTTTAGATAACAAGGCTGATGTAATTACAGCTATTGGCCCTTCCAACATAGACACGCATGTTTAGTCTGATCTCGGAGCAGTGCCTGTGACTGTGGGTCAGAATGAAAGAGGCCATTACACTCAAGCTAATCTCTGAGAGCAATCTATTCCAATTACTTAACCACCGTATCACAGGCCAACATCTCCACCCTCATCACAGCAAAGGGAAGATATGCGCCGACAGACGCAGCCTGTGTTTTCCTAGCAGCTCTGTGAGAGGAAACCTTTAAACGCAGATGACTGGCAGCAAGGCCACAGCCCATGGACACGGACTCTTTGGGCCTGTAATATAGATCTGGCATTAGGGCGGGAGCATTGTCAACAGAGTGGGCTTTAAGAGGCATTCACCCATACATGGGAGGTCTGGGTCCACAGATGTCATGACACCTTAATCCACCGATCCGTTATTGATTGTTCCATGTGTCTGTGACCTTGCCGGAGGTGTTCCACTAATCAAACGGGACATGTCCATGTGAGTGCGTACGGTGTACGCGTGGGGTTTGTGAGAGAGCATCCATATGTGTAGGCAAACATAAGTCGGACTTGAGGCAACAATTCACTATGATTCCAAAGTGTTGAGAAAAATAGAGGGGTTAAATGCATGAAAAACAACTTTTATCAGAAGCTTTTTGTTAAATTCACAACACACACACACACACACATCCCAGTCGAGCTTAACCTTAGTCTCATTCATTATCACCGGGACTGTTGTTTCTGCTGCCTGCAGTGACATACCTCATTATTGACCTTGGTAAATCCTCGCTGTTTAGGCTAACGGCAATTCGGCGCCACAAAATGTCACAACGCTACTCTGCACTCACTCATGAAGAAAATCTGCACATGGTTAGTTAGGGGGAAGACGCACAACAAACTCTGTCAGTTACCTTGAACCGCAAACATACACATCCACGGCTAAGCACCTTGAACAACAACAGATAACTTGTAAAGTACAGCCACTGACTACGGAAACATTACACACTATCTTGATCACCATGGCCAGCGTGGGTGTTTTTGGCACTCTTGGGCCAACTACCCACACCCAATGTAGCGATGGACAGCATAAAACAAGAGCTGTGGCATTTAAAGCTGTATCATCTCGTAAGGAGTGGGAGAGCAAGAGAAAAGAGGAGGGAACAGACTCACTACTGTGAATTGCCCATTCCGGTTAGTCACAAGTGACACAGGACTAACGAAGCCTCCGGTGGTGTTCTCCTGTCGCTCTTAGCGGTGACAGATGTTAGGAGAACAGAGTCAGATAAAGCTCTCTGCACTAGCTTGGAGGAAAAAAAAATGGGGGATGGTTTTAACTTGGAATAAAAACACCACGGTTAGACATTTTCCTGCCACAAAGTATATAGGAATCTAAGCATCTCCTAGCAAAAAATATCACAAGCTTCAAGAATGTGAATTAGCACTTTTTGCAAATGCTCTTGAGACATCTCCTCTACCTAGAACCATCTAATCTCTTGTGTCCAGAGAAGAAGTTTGAGGCACACAATGGGGGCACGTCGCTACACTAATGTATGTTCTCTTGTCTTTGGCAGATAGCAGACTGCTTTAGCTTTAACCAGCCTCGCTGGGCCACCAGCATACAGCTTAATGCGATAATACGGCCGCCCGGTGAAGCATTAGGCCTTCTGCACCCCAGCAAACAAAGGACCCCCTCTTTCCAAGCAGGGCCCGTCCCCTCCCCAGTGTCCATAGGTGTTTGCTGAAGTAAATCGGCCTAAATCCTGCACAGCTTGGCCCAGCTGAAAGGGGAGGGGACTTGAATGAAGGTGTACAGATAATCTCCTTTTCTTACAAACAAAAAAAAAGTTAAGGGGGGAGGGAGCGAAACAGATAAAATTAAGAATTCATATCACATGGTGCATTTGAGTATTCTTACGTTCCCTCTCTCTCTCGGTATGCCTGTGGATTTGCATTTGTGATCCCTGACCTATTGAGGTACAGGGGGAAAAGCGAATGAAAGACTAACACAATAATGGATGTCTTGTCTGTCAGTGAAAAGGCACAGGCGTTTGGCCCCTGACTGGATGTTTTGTCTCACTTCGTGAAAGCGATGGACTGCTAGAAAGTGTCGGTCCTGAGAGTGGCATCTGTCCCGCCACCCATACAAATCCACGGATCTCTAAAGACCAACGTCTCGTTTCTCTTATCTCTATATCTGGGTCGTTGGCTTATCTTAAATATGGCAGATGTATGGCAACTTTAGGGGTGGGGTTGGAGGAAACAAAAATATAACCATAGTCAAAATAAGTGAGCTAAAATGGAGCGTGTGATTTTGCTACAAAGTGACAACATAAACAACTAACACTTAACGTCTGTTGCGGCACTTTAAAAATGGATTCTGCATAGTCTCAAGCACTTGTGATAATTCTTTTGGGCCCATAAAACAATCTGTTGCTCGCCCCTCCATTCCACTGGCCCCCAGCTCCCATCCAATATACACACACTAACTTGTTTTCTCTCAATCGATTCTTGCTAACCTTATCAGTGTCTCTTTTTTTTTGTCTCTCAAAGTCCCTCCCTATTTTCTCTCTCTCTTGTCTGCTATTCGGCCGTTAATAGTACCAGACTGGCATTCAGTAACATTATCTAGCCATTAGTGAGGACCCCATCCCTCGGCTGGGGCAGTTGACCAGCATTGGTAGCGTAACCAAGGGAGTTTAACAATCGCAAAGAGGCACCAAAGTTATGTCACTCTACCTCTATACCTCTAGCTCTAGATCATAATTTCCACCTTTTCTCCCCTCACTTGCTCGCTCTTGCTCTCCTTTTCTCTTTTCTCTCTTGCGCTCTTTTCATCTCTGGCTTTGGGATGCTGAAAGCGAGAGAGTGGCCTGGCGGCAGTGAAAGGGCTGAATTGTGATTAAGAAGGAGGAGAGGAGCTCCTTTTCTTTGTTCTGCCCTCGGGGGTGTTTACTGAGGGGGTGTATGGTGGAGGAGGGAGAGAGGGAGTGAGGGAGGGAAAAAATAGAGAGAGAGAAAGAGAGAGAGGGAGAAGGAAAGGGGGTGGCTGAAACATGGCATAGCAGATATGAAAGGCATTCAGGTCAGCACAGATGATGGTACTGTTGGAGAGCTACTTGAGATTGGTGTGTACATGTGTTTTAGAGAGGGAGACCTCTATTTGTAAATGTGTGAATAATTAATTGTGAGAATTTATGTTTTGTTTTTAAAGAAGTATTTAGTAGGAAGTGGTTAAAGAAGGAGGGTGAAAGGTATCTGCTGCAGCTGCATTCACAATGGCCTGGCTGTGCGCGTTACGTGCCAAAGACAGTACACTAGACACCCTGGTACTGCCGATTATAAGAGCATGCCAATGAGATGCCCCAATGACAAGCCATTGTCTTAGCGCTTTGTCTCGGTGAACCTGCTAGCCTCTTTATGGCATCCGAACAAATATCACACAATGTTCCTTTCATAGAAACAAGTGATTTAATCTGTTAACTGCTGTGACTCAATGCAGTGACTTCTCACAAAGGCTTCTGATCGTTTGTATTAGCAGCTCCATCACAAACAAGCCAAAAAAACAAAAATGAATCACAAAGAAATTTTAAAGTGACAGCTGTAGAGCACATCATAGACAAATTACGCCTAATAAAAGGAATAACCCGAGAGAAATTAAAAACCAATGTGGCTGAGCATTACTACAAGCTTACAGCGATCTGTAATTAAGGAGGAATCGACACACAACAACAGAGCCATTGCAATCTATAGAACGCTGCAACTTTATAGTCTTGCGCCTCTGACAGTTTTGTCAAGCTGGCCCTCACAGCTGGATGTGACGTGCTGTGAAAAAAAGGGGGAGGTTGGGGGTGTGGGAGGGTAAATGACAACCACAACACAACTGCAGCCAGAGAGAGGATCCAGTTTCACATAGGGCCTAATGTGACCTCCCATTGGGCCCTCGAAACAGCGGGGTGGGGCTGCGCTGTGAGAGAAGAGGACCTGAACTACAAACTATAAAAATACATTTGGATTCATTATTTACCGAATCTGTCATTTTAATATTCAGCAGCTTGGGTAAAAACGTGTAATTTTTTTTTAATAATAATTACTTCACAGCCTTAATAAGGCAATAACGTAAACAATCGAATTTACACATTCAGTAATACACTGTAAAGGATCATTTTAAATAACAGAATAAATAATTAAGTCAACTACATCATTTTACGGAATTATATCTAAGCTTAAAAGCGCAGTTTTCCTACGGAAAAGTACTATTTATGTGTGTGTGTTTTATTAATATTTATATAACAACGGCCTGTTCAGACGATTCAAAACATTTTACAACTCCCGTCCCGTGCAACACACGTTTTACTGTCATCGCTCGATATTTATTTATCCACTCCTCTGCTTATTCTCCTCAGAGCCATTTTGGCATTGAAAGGAATTTTAAAATGTATAGTGTCACCAAAAGTTAAACAAGTAAGCAATAATGTTTTGACTTAATGCAAATATTTGCAAACATCATCTGAAAATAATCATAAACTCAGCACAATGCGTTTCTGTTTTAATCCGAAATAAGAGAATCACTGAATAAACGCTTGACTCATTTTTGCCCCTCTCTGAAAATAAGTTTCAACCCATCGAGTTTATTTAGTGCTATATACTCCGCGACAGGCTACATCGATTTCTATCAAATCAATAGATCGCATTTAATGAAAGTATCGAGGTCAAACAGAGCTGAAAGAATCCGGCAATATGTGTAAATGCTAATACCCAAATAGCCAAAGCAATATTTACATTTATTTGCATAACACACAGACTGAGCGACACAATCACTATTTTAAAAACTATTATTGTTCCGATTAAAATAAATATTTCCCTATCACAAAAAAAGCATCTATTTTATTAATAAATGAAAGGCAGGACAGCGTGAGTGATAGTCAGAAGATGTGTTTGTTTTTCTTTGTGCCTAAAATGCTCCTCAGGCCACTAAGTAGCCTACTATGGCACCAGGACTTTTCTTTTAGCTTTTTTTTTTCCTTAGGATTTTAACAAAAACATTAGTCCCTTAATTTTGCTTCAATTATGCCTTCAACGCAAACCAAAAGTCATGTGTTCAATAAGTCATACCACTTGTGACTATTTATAAATTAAGAAAGAGACGAAAAGTGTCCCAACACATAACCTGTAACCATACAGCAGCACTTCACTCGTTTACAACTTCAACAAAGGCACATAGCAAGCACGACTGTACAACTTTTGCAAATCACATACAACACTTAAAACAACTTTCTTAAGCGTTGAGAGGTATTTTGGAGCCGTATTGTGTCCAGCAGAAGACACGCGAGCGCGCACGCACTCTCTCACACACATAACGGTTTTGTGCTGTGAGATAATAGACGCGCACATCTGAACGCTCCCTCTAACTCTTACTCTGTTACAACTTCAACATTTCCACGGCAATGAAAGCACTTCAAAAAGGCAGACTTCTACCTTAAGCACACGAGAGAATAGTTTACATTGAGTTTTCCGCACTCTTCTGTACAGCGCTTCGATGGACAACGCACAATCTCACCTAAATCCAACTGTGTTTTAAAGACGCGAGAACAAGCCGGAGTTCGGTTTTTCGCCATAAGTCACTTTCTTACCGTTCTTTCTCCTCGGGTTGGCCTGTTTTCTCCTCTTACACCGGGGACCCTCCGCCATGATCTCCTGCTTCATTGATAAGAGTGGGTCAGATGGCAGCAGTCCGCATGGGCTCCGCTCCTTCATCCAAGATCTAGCAACCAACACACACACGGCAACAATTGGACTCTCAGGGCAGGAAGGAGGATGTGTGTCGCTCACAGGAGAGCAAATGATATTTGGGGGTTAGAGTGACTGAGAAGTCCGAGTGAAGTTATCCAGGAGGGTTTGTTTAGAGGGACCCGTGAGCGTCCTGCGCGTCGTCTGATCTTTTGAAGTGTGTGTGTGTGAGTGTGTGATCGGACAGCAGCGCGTGAGTGCGCGAATGAAGGGGGACGGACACACCGACACCTTCAAGTCACCATAAAGCATGTGCTGTGCGTATAGAGCATTTCACAGAATGAGATGCAATGAAAGTTTTCGACAACTTGTGTTTAGTGGAAACGCTTAGCATTAGTTTGTTATTTCCCCCCTCTGTCAGCTTTAAGTTATAGGCATCTTATCTTGTGGGCTACTTTGTAAGCAGCCTATGATAGATGTAAATATTAGCTTCGAAATTTCTGTTGCCTGACTTATACTGATTGACCGATTTTTTTTGTTTTGTACATAGTTTTGTTCGTAATTGTCATTAAAATCCCGTTCATGTTTTAAAATGCTAAGAGAATCGCTATTTATTAAGAATTATTTGGTTAGTCTTTATTTGTCTTTTTTTATTATTATTTTTTAGGGGGAAAACGACCTAACCAAAATATGCTACGTGTAGCATACGCTCTTCTAATAACTGCTTATAATATTATCGTACACATGAAATCTTTAATTGTCAGCTTGTGATAATGTTATAAACCTGCAGTATTGTGCTGGCGAATCCTTAAAAAGAACACACGGAATACAAGCATGATAAACAAACAAATAATAAAAAAAGCTACATTACACTTTCATCATAGCAAATGTAAGCCTTGGAAAAATTGTGGATGTTGATGAGAAAACCAAAATGATGATTATTATTTTTTCAGTTTGTTTTTGCAATCAAATATGTTTAAATATTTAAACTAAAGTCATGTATGCTACCTCACATCTAAGACTGTGAGGAGATGCGGATCAGAAAAGGGTTCTTATGTTGTTGTCTAACGGGAAAGCATCCGTTTATAAGAGACGCGTAAATATGCACTAATAAATTTAACGAGCGACATCATCATCATCATCATCATCCCTGCTTGAAGCTACCGGTGTGTCAGCATCCGTGAGGCGCGCGCACTTTTCTCACCTGCGCCGACTGAATCCAAGTTGATTGCAATCTCGCATTCGGGAGGGGGTTCAAAAAAAGTAAAATAGGGTGTATAAAAAGCATCCACAAGGACTCAAGTACACACGAAACAGGCTCACCTACCCGATTCTATATGAAAATTCCCCAAAGAGCCGGTTAGAGGGGAGGAAAACGCCACAGAGATGTTTGGAGCGCTGAGGAGGACTCTGCTCTATAATGAGGGACCGTTATTCCTGATGGACAGGTTTGGACTGATCTCTGTGAGCCACAACACGGAACAAACCTGAGGACGCACTGACGTGTTCCGCCTCTTCAGATGACATTTCTGCGCTCTCTCTTTTACTTTTGCGCTCCGAGACTCTGACACACACGCCACCTATCTTTACACGGCGGGATAGATGGAGAGACACTGAGGTCGTCTGATGAGCCACATCAGGTGCTCGCGTCTGGCGTGCTGCAACACAGGTGGGACTTTGGAAAGGTGAGGCGGTGGACGTTTTATCCTGAAAGCGGAACAGAGCAAGAACGGTTACAACTCGAGCATCGACAGCATGATCTTAAGGAAGAGGAGCAGAAAAGATGCAGGAGAGCCTGCCGGTGCTGCAGTGATCTGACAGGTAGCTCACCTGTGTGTGGTGTGTGCATGCGCGCGCTCTTTCACCTGGCATTTCATTGTATCGCGCGGTGATGTCGCATTTGCATGCGTAGCCTATGTCTTATATGTGATTCACTGTATAAAATGCGGACTGTTTACGGGCTCCTGGGTGCACAGTGCAATTAAAAGTGATAGTGTAGTAACTTTATGTTGAATTTTTCAAGCCAGACCCGATGATTTCGTTGCAGCAGGCGATCAGGAATCATTTATTTCCACCAAAATCTAAGCTATTACAAGAAATCTCGATATTTTTTCAAACGTTCTCCCCCTTTCCTCAGCTGTCTTTAGCCGTTAATCTTTCACTTTAATAAGACACTTCGTGATTTATTAAAGGCACTCTGATTGGTACAGTGTTAAGAAATTTACCCTCCCTAAATTCATGCATTTGTTTTTGTATGGATTGCTAATTGACCAATAAAATGTCAGTGCTGTTTGATGTACTCATTAAAGACCAATTGGATTTCACTGGAGGCGTTTATATTAATCGATGTATTTTATTTAGAATTTGCTTGAGCATTGCGCACTTGCTTGGAAATCCCTCGTCGCTCAAGACGCCTATTAAAATAACAATAATAATGCCAGCAATTATGATAATAATATTAATATTGATAATAATATTTACTTTTTTTTTAAATAAATTGCTAATGTTATTTTCAATATTGCTTTTTTATCCATAAAACATGGGATCATATAGACACTGATTTCACTCTTTTTCCCTAGTCATGCATTTTTATTTTTATGAATGTGTGTTTGTGCCGCTGTAGAGTGTGGCGTGAAATTGGATCATAGTCGAGAGAATAAAACCCTAACCTAGAAATTTATTTGTGTCGATTATTTTTTTGTATTCTGAGACACTATGACCTATTTTCTGGAGAAGTAAACGAAAGAATCGAGTGTAACAAGGACGGTGCTCAGCTAACCGTTCTGTGTGTGCTGTTGTGTCAATTGGCAGCAGAAGTTCTGCTGTATTACTCATTCACTTTGACTGGAATCAGCTCCCCTCGCGAGATTTCTCACTAATACATTCCGAGGATAAAACGGCATATATTCAATTCCTGATTCTCCAACTGCCATTCAACAATGATAGAAACCAACGTGACCTCATATTCTTACGTTTCACCCACATACTTCTGTTCCCAAATGATCCCTTTGTCTCATTTATAACAAGATTCCTCTGCTCTCTCCATCGTTTGCCCTGAATTTAGATTTGTTAAATTGTAAGGATTTAATAATTACTGCTTGTTAGATATTTGTTTTGGCATCACTAAAAAAAGGAAGAATGTTTTATTAAAAATAAATAAATAAATAAATAAATAATAATAATATAAAATATTTAATAAATTGCGTCAACTATTAAATAAGTGTGAAATGGCTGAATACAAAATAAATAAATAAATAAAAGAACAACATTAACCCCTGATGAACCAGTCAGCTTCAAACTATCACAGCATGTACTGAGAGCAAAACTTCCTGTTGCATCATCAGTCTGGGGGAGTTTACTGTTCTGACAAAGCTAGAGAGCAAAGAATAAAATCCTCTCTTCACTTAATAAAGCTTTACTAACAATGTTTGACAGAACATCAGAGACCACTATCGTTGATCTTTCCGATGGAAAAGGTCAAGGGGAAGACCGAATGGTCTGAGTCTTTTCCAGTACTGAACAACTAGCTAGGCCTGATTTTGCCACAAAACACAGAACATAGACTGCTGACAAAATACCTGTGGGCGTAGGATGGAAACAGGGAAGTTCTGCCTCATCATGCAGTGCCATTAGCCCCTCACGTAGACGAGAGTGACACGGTTAAGTCTAGGCAAAGTTAGTTTAAAATCAGCAAATTCTTGGAAATATAAAAGAGAACTGAGAGAATGAGTCAACAAAAACCTAAGGAAAGGTTTACCATACTTTGACCACGTGAGCTCCAAGTCACCTCCCCAGCAAACCAACACACACACACTGACACACACAAGCACACACACTGTTGCCTAAGTACATCTTGCAACAATGCAAGAGAAACAATCTCTGTATGAACTACCCACCAGGGTGAGACACTAGGGGAAAAAAATCAAGAAAAAAAGGTTTCCCCCCCCCATAAATGTTGCATTTTATTAATATTGCATGCGTGTCTGACACAGTCATAAAAAGGACAACTACTTAGGAATTTCTGACTTTCATGACACCTGTGATGTTGCTCTGTCCCATATTTTAATTGTCACCACTCTCACTCCATCAGGCTCCACCCGCTCCACCCCCTCTGCGTCTGGGCCGCTCTACGTCTCAGGACAATGGATGTCTGCGTGTGGCGAGGGTCTTACCCGACCTATTGTCAGTTTAGCATGGGGAGACTCTAGGTGCAGGTCAAACAAGACGGGGGCCCTTGATGTGCATGCAGACGGACATAAACATCCCTCCCCTGCGTCCCACAAGCATGACCTAATCCAGCTACAGCCGCTGTCAACATAAACACAGGACTAATCTGAATGCATCTATGGCAATAATACCAGTCTAAGTGGAAAAGAGAAGAGTGGGGGAGCGCTGTGGCCTAATCCTGAGGCAGGGGGGGGGATAGTACAGATTAATAATAGACCTTGGAAATATAACACTATTTTGGGGAGGGGAGGTCAGGGCTTGGTTTCAACTAAAATTGAGTGAGTGATATGCAGGGGCATATGGTTGCTCTATCAGTTTACAAAATAAAGGAGGATTAGTGCTTTTGAACGAGGTTCTGTGACGTGATTACACTTGTGTCTTAGAAAGGACTTGCGTTAAGGGGCTATTAATTGTGTAACGATCTTGACGAAGTCATTCTAACATCAAGGTTTGCACTGACACTACTTCAGCGTCTCGGTTTTTATTTAAAAGTGAGTGCATTATGGTCCATATGCGATTTTGTATACTGTGATTTGCTGACCTCAACATAACACAGACTTTTCAATTCAAATCTTACAGTGTGCAGCAGGACTGTGACCTCCTGACCCTCTCTGAAAGACATCAGGACCGCACAGATGGGAGGCACACCTTAGCCCCTGTATGATTCACTTTCGTTCTGATTACTGCTTAAATATGGTGCAACAGCTCTTTTCCTGACCAGGTTCCTGTTTACAGGCCTTCCTGTAAATGTCATGTGTTTCCATGAATAAATCCGACTTTATGACTACACAATTGCAGCATTTCAATGTACTAGCACTTGCTTTGTGTTGTTTAAATTGTACAGTAAAACATTTTTTTTTTTTTACATAAAATATCATATATATATATATATATAGAACAGAATATATGAGAATAGTACTTTTTTGGTTGTAGTAGAAACTAGTGCTGTCAAATGATTCATCGGATCCAAAGTAAAAGTTTTTGTTCACATAGTAAATGTTTGTACTGTATATATATATATATATATTATGTATGTACATGCATGCATATTTCTCAGAACAACTCAGAGAAAAATTTATGTTTATATATTAAATATATTAATATATAATTTAAATGATATGAGTATAAATAAATACATGTAAGTAGTTATAGAAATAATAATATATATATAATATATACTATATACATGAGCGTTTATGTACATAATATACACAGTGCACACACATATTATGTATACAAAAATAGGTTTCTATTATTGCTGACAAACAATTGCGAATTAATAATTGGACAGCACTATTAGAAAGCTGCTTTACCTTTAATACATTAAGTTACAAAATGTAAGAATCATAATCAAGAGATAAAAAGTGCAATTAAAAAAAAAATGTGATATAATAAGTTAAAAAGGCCAAAATAGGCTTTCATATGCTATTTTCAGCATTATCTGGCGTCATATTCCAACAATAACCATGATTCACTGTACAGGAACATTAAAATAGCATTATGTCTTTTATTCTTAGTGCTTGTTATGTTTTTACTCATGTAGCTTCAGATTTGGACCCCCCACAGCCTACCGGATTTGGACCCCCCAGCACGCACAGGAGTATGATGTAGTGGGTTAAGCCAAATGATACATTTTACTCGCCTGTGCCCCACTACGATCGCTATAATTCCACCCATCCATCTATCCTGCCATCCCTCCATCCTTTCCCCCCTTCCTCTTCTAATACATCTTTAGATTAAGGTAGACCAAATGTCACCACTGGAGATTACCGTACCTAGTAAGCTATTAACATTTATGGCCCATGGAGGGATTAGTATACCTAGCTGGCTATTAGAGTCAGAGGTCCGGCGAGCGAGTCGGTGACTAATGTGAGTGTCACAAGCAAATGCAGCGCAGTCTGGGCTGAAACCCAAACTTCAACACCTGTCAGGAGTCAAGGGTGTTTGCTGTGCCTCCACACACCTGTTGTGGGTCTATCAAACCGTGGGGCCCGCGTGATTCGTGCCAGGTGGTGACATTCAGATGCACGTTTACACACACACACACATACACAAATACGCACATGCACACACTCACATGCACACTCATGAGCTCTCTGACAGGATGCCTAACATAAGCTGTATCTGTAAATCCCTGCCACAACACACCTACGCTCGATTTTTCTTGGCAGATGATGTCAGTGGAACAACTCCTTTTTGAACCTAAAATGGTTAAATTTAAAATTTGAGAATACAGAAATGATCTAATATGCAAAATCTTAAAATATTGATTTAAATGTTCCATATGTAATACAAACTAAAATGATCATATTTTTATATGTGACGGTACTTCTTGTAAACGGAATAAAAATACAGTGTAAATATGATAATTAAAAGAAATAATCTAAATGCAATTAGGTGGGTAAATGTTTTGTTGTCTGTAATTAAACACCTACAGCTGAAAAAATGGATAAGAATAGAGAAAACACATACTACAGACCACAAGTTGGGCAGTCTAGACGCAAGATACCACAAGATCTTCTGACTGAGCCGCAGAATGGTCATCACTGCTGTGTGGTTAAACAGGTTGTGATTCTCCTAGGTGACTCAAAGGCTGACAATGCTGATGTGAACTGTGGCAGAAATGTAGCCATTTTAGCTACAAAGACTTGTTTGAACATACAAAAATTATTATATATAGGATATTATATTTAACATGAAATATCCAATCAACAAAGACAATTTTGACAAAAAATGGCAGTTAATATGCTGATTTTTATTTTTATTTTTTAACTCAACTGATGTGTTTTACTGACCTTAAATCCGGAATGCAGGAATTCATTCACAGTGGAATGTTGGGATGTTTAAAAAAGTGTGAATCTTCCAATTTCCTGGAGAAAAATAAAATAAATAAATAAATAAAATGAATAAAACTTATATTTTCATTTCTGTAAATGGTTATTTTATTTTCCATATAACTACATTTTAATCTGATAATCTGTTCATGTCATGGAAACACAGTTAACATTTAAACCAGTTTAAATAAAACATAAATAAATAAATATACAGTGCAATCTATTAGTGTTCACCTCAGTGAGTCACACCTTGCTCATCACTGTTCTGAAAGAGAGATGGGAGGTTTCTGTTCTCTTCATTCTGATAAACAAGAACAGTGATGTGTGTGGGGGAGCCATACCATTAGCAGACAGTCTGCAAAATTCAGTTTCAAAGTTGAGTTTTTTTCTTCATATATAGCATTGGTGCAATGTTAAAATGATTTTAAAATGTATTTTGATTCACTGAGAAATTAAGTTTAAATTAATATGATTTTCATTTATCAAAAACAAACATAATAAATATATTAAACAAATAAGACAAAATATAAAATACAAAATTAGCAGTGCAAAGAGAAAAACACATTTGTGCATAACAGCAGGAAGTATAGAAAAAAAATACGTAACTTGCAACAAGAGTTCTTGAGCAAAGGTAAGTACTGAAGTGTGCTACAAAGGTCATGATTATGTGGAAAAGGTAATGAAACCTCTTACTGGAAAATATGCAATGTTAGCTGATACAGCTGAACAGACTGTTTAATTATAACGAACCTGTAACTTATAGATGCATTGAAATGTCCTTGAGCTGGAGAAGGGGTCAACGTTTTTTTTCTTAAAAACTAGTTGATCTATTTTGCAGTACTATTCCAAAAATAAGAAATACATAATTTAATAAAGTAAGCATATTTTGTTTTAACATCTTTTCTTGTGTTTATCGATCTTTAATTTGTGTGTCTGGCTTCTGACCAATAAGCTGACTGATTTTGAGAAAGTATTGGTGCGCTATTATACTGGAATGTAAGAAAATACTAGCTAACATTAGTTTTGCTTTCATAATTTACAATGTGACAACACATATCAAAACTCAATGCAAAAGAAGAACATGAGCCATCTTTGAACATTTCTTTGAGTAAAAGTTACAGTAACTCGTTGCCAACCTCAGGAGAAGCTATTATGAATAGGATGAGAAAGTAACATCCATTTCACATTTAAAAGCTATTTCTCTTTTAAGATCAACTAGCAAATAATCGTAAACCAGACAACAACTTAGCCTGTGGCACGACTGACTACTAATCCTGCGCTAATGAAGTTTAGCTCAAGTTGTTGTCAGTTAGAGAACAGAGGTAAAGACAGTTGAGAGAGGAAATATTAGAGTAATATCACTTCAAGTGACACAGAAGCCACAATGAGCTCAGAATCGTAATCAATGGTGCCCAGAGTGATGTGCCGAGCTCCTGTCAGGCAGACAAAGAGACAGGCTGTCAGGTCAGGGCTAAATTTACTCTTGAGCTGGTCTCTGGTGTTTCCTCAGGCCTGTCATAGCTGCCCTCAGGTTTGCCGATAAAGAAGGCCGGATACTCAAGTGTCTTGACAAGTCTGACAAAGGATAGGAACTGTAGGTTGGAGCGTGCGTGTGTTTGTGGACAGCGTTGGTGCGCAGTGTCCCTGAGCTGGAGAGAAGAATGATACAGGAAATCTGCTATATCCAGATGTACTGAAAGAGCATGGAAAGCCATTTGTCCTTCTGAACATACATTTACAAAGCTTACATATTTCCAAGAACCGCTGAGACTAAATGCACCTGTGATCGATACAAGCACACTACTTGATTATACCCAGACTTAGTTCTGTTTAAAGGAATAGTCCACCCAAAAATGACATTTCTGCCATCATTTACTCACTGTGTTTCCAAACCAACATGAATTTCCTTTGTTTTGTGGAACAAAATTCTATTCAGTATGGATCATTTTGTCTGTACAGTGGAAGTCACTGGGGTACAATGTGGTTTCATCAAAGACGTCTTATTTTATATTCTACAAAAGGAATAATATCAGGTTTCAAAACAGGTTATTACTGCAATATCAATGCTTTAATGGACATTTGTAAAGAAGCCCAAAAGTTGGCCTGAGATGACCTTCAATTTGACCTAACATACTAAATCATAAGAAGAAGGGAGAAAATAGAAAAATAAATGCAGCTTCGTTTCTAATAGAATTTTGTTTTAAAATAATTTAATTAACGATTTTAATATAATATGCGATCTCTTCCACACAAAAACAGTAAGAGACATGGGTATATTTGTAACAATAACCAAAAATATATTGAGTGGGTCAAAATTATTTTTCTTTTATGACATGATTAGGATATTAATGTAAAAGTAAAGATCATGTTGCATCAAGATATTTTGTCAGTTTTGCACAATACATGCATTAAAATTAAATTGTTTATTAGTAATTATTATTATACTGTTAATTATGCATTACTAGGAAATTTATTTGGACAGCTTTAAATTTAAAATTTTCTAATATTTTTTGCACCCTCTGATTCCAGACTTACCAAAAGTTGTATCTCAGCCAAATATTGTCCTAACAAGCCGTACGTCAACATGAAGCGTTTTCATTCAGCTTACAGACTGTGTGATATATACATGAATACATGTAAAATTATGATCCAAAACCACATATATTTGGATGTACGGCAAAACTTACAGGCACCTCTGGTGTAAGCTATATTCTTTTAAAGTTATTTCTTTCAGGTCAACTACTGTCATGGCAGAGTAACGGTTTGAAAAAAAAATCCTGCTGAGAAAGTTAGTTAAAGGTGGCGTGTTTATAGCTAGCCACTTGAATAATAACACATGTGGTTTAAAGGGAAAAGCATTTGAACGCAACACTATCACCCCACTTGAGTAACTTCTTCAGTCAAACCAATAGTTCATAAACATGAGTACCTTATAGTCTAAACACAAAGGCCATAAACGAAATGCATCTGGAAGTAAACAAGCAATCCAAAGGTGACATAAGATCAAAGGTGACTTCCCTTATGATTTCATGTCACATACTTCTTCCTTTCTTTCTCTTTCTATACCACATGTGCCCATTTAAGACCCTATAACTTCAGTGAGCTTTGGCCCTGTGTTGGACCCTTAATCGGTGCTCAGGAAACAGCAGAACTAATCTTCTGGGGGAAACAGCGAGGTGAAGCCTGGTGGGCTGAAGAGGGAAGTCTGCAGGAAGTGACCAGCCTCTGATTACTGTACACACGGCTGTCACGGCCGTCATCACCTCCCCCGCTACACTCAGAATGTGTGTTGTACATAGTTACCTTCTCCCTTTCGTACCCTCTCTGTGTGTGTTTGTGTGAAAGAAAGTGTTTGAACTATTTTTTTACGCACATTTACTGTCAACACCTTACTTGTAGTGTGTGTGTTGAATGAGACAAGGTATAAGGCTCACTATCAGTGGCATGCTCACAACGGGAATGCATTTAGCTATGACAGTCCAACAAAGTGACATGTTTCAACATATTGTGCTTAACTTGAGCAGGGGGGTATTCCAGAAAGCAGGTTATGTGACATACCCGGGTAAGTTTAAGGGTAAGTTAGTGGATAACCTTAA
>JAUCNO010001888.1:10563292-10580068 GCA_032353835.1 Enteromius viviparus
ATATAATGTACGTATAACAAATACATACAATATATATACTTGAAAGTATTTAAATGAATATATTTATATTCTAAATAAATAAAACAATTCTGAAATATACATGCATGTGGGTGTACATCAAATTAATCATTTGACAACACTATTTAAAATCCATTCTAAAATGAAATGTTTTTTTAGTATGCATTATATTTCTTATATAAACTTATATTGTGTTTAATTAATATAAACAATACTGTTCAAAAGTTTGAGGTCAGACGTTTCTTCTGCTCATCAAGGCTGCATTTATTAGATTAAAAATCCAGAAAAAAACTGTAATATTGTGAATTATTATTTCAATTTAAAATAACTGTTTTCCGTGTGAGTATATTTTAAAATGTAATTTAATCCTGTAATACAAAGCATCATTACTCCAGTCTTCAGCGTCACATGATCCTTTCAGAAATCATTTTAATATGCTGATTTATTTTTAGTATGGTCAATATGTTGGAAACAGTTGTGCAACCAAATATATTTTATGTTTTGTTTGTTTTTTCTCCTTTTTTTTATCCTCAGGAAAATATAATTTTTTACCAAATATAAAACATTTCTAAAATGTAAATCTATGCTATGATTTTTTGTTCATTTAATAGATCCTTGGTAAATAAAAGTATTCATTTCTTTCGAAGAAGAAAGAATAAAAATGTACTGATCCCAAACTTTTGAACAGTAGTGAAACAGTAAACTACTGTAACGGTAGTTTTGAACATTACTATCCATTTTAAATGAATGCTTCTCTTTTTAAAATTTTAATAATCAAAGAATCCTAAAAAAAAAACATTAAGCAGCTCAACTGTTTCCAACACTGATAATAAAAAATCAGATAATAATAGCACTGATAATAAGAAATCATCATATTAGAATGATTTCTGAAAGGTCTGAAAATGACACTAAAGACTGGAGTAATGATGCTTTGTATCACTGGAATAAATTGCAGTTTAAAATATATTCACACAGAAAACAGTTATTTCAAATTGAAATAATATTTCACAATATTACAGTTTTTATGGATTTTAAATCTAATAAATGCAGCCTTGATGGGCATAAGAAACCTTTTTAAAAACCATTAAATATCTTACTGACCCCAAATTTTTGAAGGTAGTGTATATGTATATAATTTTTTAACCATCATCCAGTGACCCCAGGGGGCATTTGTAGGAATTTTTTCAAGGGGGAAAAAAGTATAAATTTAAATAAATGAATAGAATGTGAATAAGTTGTGACGTTATTACCGTTTCATTCTACTCTGTGAGGATTGTTTGCGCTTGCTTGTAATTTTTTTTTACAGTATAAATTGCAGTGTGGTAAAGTTATTCAATTATTATTAAATTTTTTTCATAAAATATTTAATAATTTTTTACAACAAAATGGACCTTTATACAATACAGTAGTCATCGCCACTCTTGTTGCTGTACGTCACACGTCAAGCTGCTTTGTCAATGCAATTTGCTGTATGTGCGAATTCCCATGTAGTGTTTGATTCAAAACATTGCTCTCAACACTCACAGCACATTAAAAGCAATTCTTTAAAGCTTAAATTTCCTGAAGTCTTCTAAATAAAATCATGCTTCTGTCTCACTTCCAAAACAAGCTTGTTTAAACATCTGGGACGTTCTAGTCACTTTTTTCGAGTAGAGTGTAAATGCTGTGTTTACACTTGACCGCCACATCTCATTAAGCAGCCTCTGCACTCTGACTGCCTAAATACTGCGTCACCCTCTTTCTCTCAGTTTGTTTTCTCTGTCATTCACCATGTATTTGCACTCACTCAGCCTGTGGGTTTGGCCCCTGGCAGCAGCGCAAACTGGTTATGGTGTAACCGCACCCCTCGTCTGCTTCATCCTCCCGATCGTCCTCTCAGCCATGTGGTGTGAGGTAACACGGCTGACCACAACTGTAAGTAGTTCCACCTTCAGCTCATGGAAACCTGGGGAAAGGGCTAGACCGTCAATTATGACCAGCATCTTCCAGAAGAAAAATACATTTCTCACTGTTAGCGGTTGAGGCATGGCAGTAAGGAGTTTAATTATGAGGTGGAAGGTCCAGCGAAATTAAATAATGTCTGATGACCTCCATTATTAAGATTCATTAAAGGAGCATTGGTTCTGTGTAACCTAGTTTAAGAAAAAACCCTGACAGATGCTGACACCATCAATGGCTTTAGCTAAACTAATTTAAAAAGGCCGATGTGCTTACAGTCAATATACTAGTTTAGAGTAGTCTAGGAGTCATTGGCCGAATTAAATATGCCTCATTTTTTTAAAGATTACTTTATTTTATCAAAAATATAGATATATATAAAATTCTTTGTTATTACATTTTAAAATGCAATTATAAAATAAAAAATTCAAAAAACTAAATTGATTGAAAATGACAGTGTTACACTATTTGAATATAACACTATTTCTATTTTAAGTAAATAGTTTAATTTTGAGCTTTCCATTAAATGAACCCTGGAAAATGCAGTTTCCAAAAACCTGGATAACCGCTTTTTATCGCAGGAATAAATTACATTTTGAAATGTATTAAAATGCAAAACTGTAATTATACATTTATATATCTCACAATATTAATGTTTCACTGTGGTTTTCTGCAATCTTGTTAAGCATAAGAGACATCTTTCCGAATTTCTGACAGAAAATTTTGCGAGAAAACATCAAACAACAAATGATTTCAAGAAATAAAGTAAGATACAAACATTATATTAGGAGATGTATAGCAGATTTATGTTGTATTATCCCTCTGGTTTTGGCTTCTAGGAGGTGAAGGGACATTTTTATTTGCTTGTCCTATCCCTATATTACAGCACTTGAAGAAGAATATTGCTACGTAATGCTAGGACTTTTATTGATAGCGACAAGCTACTTGTTGGGGTCCAGTGTTTTGTCTGTTAGGGCACAGTGGTCTGGGACACTGCCCAGGGGTCATCAAACGACCCTGCTTTAGAGTAACAGAGATGTTTGCATAAGTTACAGACTAACCCACTCTATTCCAATCCCTGGTGACTTGCCTTTATAGAAAGGATTTGGGCCATTACAGTGGTTCTTCAATTGGCAAAAAAATTACACAAGCGTTTTTAGACACTTTATTTTGGTCCAAGTCTATGGTTGAATTGCACGTAACCGTGAATGTGGTAATCCTAAAATGTTTTGCAATAAACTCACAGTAACCTTTTTTCCCAAGATGCTGAATAAACATGATTTTGATTATAAATATACTGTGCATAATTGTATTTGATCTATAAAATTGTTTAAATTTATATATATAAAACACGCGTGGTCAATATTTCACTATGTTCCTATGGTTACACAAGAAAAAAAACCTTAGTTTAGAAATGTAAGCGATGTGTTTTCCTGCCCATTTTTGCTCAATATTCTCTCCTGAGGAAAGCTGCAGCTCCTTCGTGCGAGACAGATGCCTAAAATCCACATACTGCAATCTTTCCTGAAAACAAAGTTCAGTTGTGTGAAAGCCAGTCTTCATTTCAGTGGCGATTTGAGCGTGACTCAAGGAGATCAATTTTCAAATGAAGCCTGTGGGTACCTAAGTAGCATCAAACACTTGAAAGCCTTTGATTTTAGTCCTGCATGCTGAATATGTCACAGTATTTACAAACAAGAATACCGTTAAAATGCAGGCTGAGCTCTGAGGTTTTGACTTGTGTTGTGAGTTTGTGTGGTGTCCTGGAACTCGCAGATTACATTGTTGGAGCCAAGATCATGTTTAAAATGTATGTCAGTTTTCAAACGGGCTTTATTCAATTACATGTGAGAGACAGTCAATCAGTATTTTAATAAAAAACAGACATGTTTAAATTATTCGTCTTATATAACCAATCAAATCATTCATTAAGAAAGATTAGGAACAGAAATGATAAAGTCAAATGGTATCATTGTAAATTGCACAATAGGTTAATGAGCCAGATCGAATAAGGGAAGAAGCAACTGTCTCTCGTGACATTTTACAAGGGCTTCTGAAGATTTTGAGAGAAAAAAAATCCAAGAACATTAAATCTGGTTATTCACTTTTTGAATATGATTATGGTTTTGAAGTCATGGCAGAGCTTTCTTGTGTCTGATGCCAAAGATTAAGAGCACAAATAAAAGCTCTTCACTGTGAACGCCGTTCTGTATTAGACAATTATAAGGCAACACTGACTGTCATTGAATGAAATAATAAACTGAATGAATGTAATTGATTAGTGTTACAGTTTATTAAAAATGAATCATCCTGTTTATTTAACAACTGAGTCTTTCATATAAGCTGCTTGTTTTCATATAGGATTCATTCTTTTTTTATATGATATTTTTTCAGTTGTTTTTCAGTGACAAGATCAAGTGCCATATTTGTTTAACAATTGTACAAGTGATGAAAAAACTCATAAAACAAACCATAATAATAATAGGACAGCTCAGTTACAACTCACTGTATCCAGTGTTTCACATTGTTTACTACACAGTGTCACGTTAAAATTATTTTATTTATTTATCACAACCAAATAATGTGTTACTTTAACAGCCATTATTAAAAAAAAATAAAATAAAATCAGCCCTGCACAATCACTTTATTATGACATCATAACTTACGCCTGTGGAACATAAAGAAATACATTTTGTGAGACTATTGATGTATTTGTTTATTTATTTAAATCCATACAATGGAAATTAATTGGTCGCCAAAACCGTTTGGTTACCAACATTCTTTGAAATGATCTTCTTTTGTGCTTCACAAAGTAAGTTATGCAAATTTTGAATTACATCATTTACATTTTTAGGTGAACTGCATTTAAAATGTACTTTTTGAATGCTTACACTACAAACTGATAATAAGACTAAGACCCCAATCTAACAACTAAGCTTTTGGGTTGATCAAAAACCACTCTAAAAACAATAAACTCATTCCAGTCATGTTCTGATTTCATTTTGGGAGCGTGCATGACATTAAATGCCCCTTTCAGAAGGTCATCTCGACAGGCAGTTCTTGATCTGTACACAGGAAGACATGCACGTATGCACGCACACACACATTTTTGTCCACCAGACTGGGGGCAACTCTTCTTCACAGGAATTCTTGGGGAATTTCTGCTCTACCTCGCAGGCAAATGAAATTAGTGGGGATTGTGGTGACAGAGTAGCCATTGTGGGAATCATACAATGTGGTTCTTCATCCTCTCTGCACTGCTTGGGGTGGAAAGTCCTGTCTTGAAGGCTGGTTCACTGGCCTGCAGGGGTGCTGTTATCCTCCCCCTTGTCCCAGACACGGTGGGATGCTGGCCAAAAAGAAATGATTAACTGATTACAAGGCAAGGGGTGTTTGTTGTGGCCTTGCTTGACACGAGAGGTTGCCCTTTTGGTCACCTGACACACATGCTCGCTTGATACCTGTACCAATGGCAGACTTGATGTAGCCAGTTCTAATTATAGACAAATGTGATTAAATAAGAAAGCAGATTTTATCATGCATATTTTAAGTTATGGTTATATTGAGGAGGTAAAGAATTGTATACCTGTGTGTATGTGTATAATAAGGTACACAGGTTATTGAATGATTCAAATTTAATTTAGAATATATATACCTTTTATTTATAATTAAATTAGCTGTATTCTCAGTTCCATGGTAGCATGTTTGCTTTATATTGCTGCCGTAATGTACTGTAGCAGCCAGCTGTTATGTCAAGATTGGCTTTGTTAAGAGCTTACAACTCGGTAACTTAATATCAATAAATATTCTAAAATAGCCCTAGTTAAAGTTTATGTGCAACTTGTACCATAAAATTTGATTTGCAAGTAAATTAGCCTGAGTAATTTGTATTAAAATGCTGACTTCTGTTCAACACTCAGGATTGAGTTGTTTATCTAGGAACTGAGGAGCCTGGTACCTGAGGCCGGAGTAGAGCTGGAGATCCAGGGTTTTCCATAACAGACCATGCGATGTACTTACTATTTGGCTTGAAAACAAAATCAAAAGTGGAAAAACATAGTGTGGTATATAAGTAGCTTTTTGTAAGGTTTGATTGGCAACAATCTGTGTGATTCTGTGCTCGAGGTAGAGATCTTTAGTAGTGGGGTATAGTACAAGCTTATGAACTGCATGTGGAATGCCAGCTTTTGCATTTATTGAACACAGAGGACTTTACATTTCAAGCTTGGAAACTCGCGGGTAGATGAAATCTCATTGTTGGGACGGTATTCTAAAAATATGAGATGATCTGTTCGCTATTAAGGAGGTCTTTGTGGATGGCAGTTGGTCATACATTCCTTTGCACAATTACGCATTGCCCCCTGTTCTAGGAACAGAGGTAGCATTATAACTGTAGCAAACGATTGCATTTGGGCTTTCAAATCGACAAAATAAAAATGAAATGCTAACTCAAAACATACATGGGTAGCTCTCATACTGAACGGTACATTTGATTGAATTTGTTTTGTTTTCAGGAGAAAGTAAATAAAATGTCTCTTCGTCAAAATGGCGAGTTGTTTCCAGTGCAAATAAACACACTCTTTGTTCGTAGTCTAACATATTTTTGCCTCAGGGTGCAGTTATCATCCTGTGTCTGGCCTTTATTGAAGTGTGGATAGATTTGCACATCTAGATATAGACGTCATTTACAAAACATTGACAAACAAGTCTAGGATGGTTCTGAAATATGACTTTGATCACTGTCAAATTTTTGTAGAACCCAACTTTTGACAGTTATGCTGTTTACATATCTAACACTTGACTGCATTGCAACAGAAAAAAAACTTTTTTTTCCCTTCTTTTCTTTGAAATGGGGAAAACAGTAATTGCTTTAGCGCTCTTAGCCTTTTTGAATCTAATTTTTGATTGGCAATTTGGAAACCAAAACATGAAAACCATGTTTTTAAAAGTTACTTTTTAAATGAAGTCTGTAAATGGCGTGTCCACGCTGTTACACTCCATTGATTTATTGATTGCCTTTTAGCAGGTGCTAAATTTCTCCATTAATATCAATGAGTTGCCATACATAATGTTAGCACAACTTATTATGACAATGCAGTTCTGTGTATTGATGAGTTCTGAACTATACCAGAGCTACCAGTTTTCCTCACATTTCCTCCTCCTTCCAGAAATCCATTGTTCCAAATATCTGTCATAAAAATCAGAAAGCATCAACTTCCTTTGCATGGTACAAACTATGGTTTCGAAGTTTCTAAACTTATTTTACAGGGTTGTGGCACAGTTGCCAACTATTTACAAGGCTTTGCTAATTACCATCAACCCATCACTATTTAAACTCATAGAGACCAAGAACACAAAAGCCACGCTGGGCTTAGCAAACAGATTACTGCTCTTAGAAGTACACGCAGTAAAGATTTAATCAACTCACTTGTATTCTGGCACAGAGCTGAAGTTGAGCTTTGACTTTATGGAGGCTGTGCATGATTTACCACACTGTGATGCAAGAACTAACATCTCATACCTGTTTTTAAACATGCATTCCAGCCTCATGCCAGCCAAATACATCATTGCTGCACACACTATTTTGTGCACTTTACCGCAGTGAGTTCCTAAGTAAGTCCTGCATGTCCTTAATTTTATCTTCTCCCTGAATTACAGCCACCCAGACGCTGCTTCCCTGGAGGATTCCGACTGTTGTGGCAGCACTAATTTAACCACTGACCTCCTAAATGATATTGTCTCTCTTTCTTCATCCAGATTTTTCCCCATTCTCATTTGAGCACATATCTCTTCACCATGTTGTTCATCATGTTTCTTTTTTTCCCCTGGAGAACCCCTGAGCCGAACAAAGATAATCTCGCTGCATTCCTCCGTTTCCTCCTGGTGGGAGGTAGCGCTCTGATTCCAGTGATGAGCACATCTTGACTTGCGGCACTGGCCCATCTGGGTTCAATATGCCCCTTGTCACTATGTCATCTATGCCTAAACAAATCCTTTGATTTTGGATAATCACAGACTGGAGTGTAATTTTGGATTTTTATCTTAAAGGCAAAAGTTTCTGCTGCAGTTAAACTACCTGTGTTTGAAACTGAGCAGCTTGATTTTAAGATTTGAAATCCAATCATCTGTCTAAAAAATATGAGTAGAGTTATACTAGAAACAGTTGATTGATTATCATTTGATCGCAATTAAGATAACATGAACTTTAGACTTAACTTTTTGTGTTCTTCAGATAGCTTAAATCAAGTATTGGACTGCATTTATTTTTTCAATTTTCTAAAGAAAATATGCTATTAATTTACAGGGTTTAGGTATATTGCAGTGTGAATGCTCATTTAATTGGAGAGTTCATGCAAAAGCGAACCCGAAGGACATTTTTATTCAACTAAAAGGTGTTATTTTAAAATAGAAGCTATAAAGTTGCACTTTCCCATTCAGCGAAAGTGCAGCTGTAGTGATCATTCACATTCTTTCTTCTTTTTTTTTTTTTTTTTTCCTTTTTTAGTTTTTTTTTTTTTGTCACACTTTAGTTTAAGTTTCAATTCTTCCCACTAACAAACCATATACTATTTTGCCAATAAACACCTACTTTGCTGCTTATTTACAGTTAGCAGGGTAGTTGTTAAGTATTGATCAAGGATCTAGAATATGGTCATGCAGAATATGTGCTTTATAAGTACTACTAAATAGCAAATATGTTAATAATTTGTAATGCATGCTAATAAGCAACTAGTTAATAGTAAGAATTTGTCCCTATACTATAGTGTCACCTTTTTTAACAATTTTTCTTGTGTTGTACAAAAATACAAAAGGTAGATTTACAGAATGCAAAAAAAAAAAAAAAGATACTATTTGTCTCTGGAACTTCACACTTGTGGCATCTGTGCTCTTCCAGAGTAAGGTTTCAGATGGACTTTTAGATTGGATTAGAGGTACTAAAGTGAGCAGAAGGGAAACTCGGCAGCTGTTGGTGCTCCCCAGGTGAGCAGGACGCCCATGGCTTAAGGCTGTCTGAGATAATGGCGCTGTCTCACCACGTCATTTCCCACTGTCTTCACATCCTACCAGTAAGAGTTTAATGATTAATCCTTCAAAGTGTTCCAGAGAGGTCTGGGTAAACATTCACTCATATTTTCTTTCGTGTAATCGCATAGCTTATTTTTGGTGTTTTGTTTTATTAGAAAGATGAGACTGTCTTGTTTGGTCCCCAGAATCTCCCAAAAACAGTTTTCTACAGCTTTTGCTATAATAGACCAATAGAAATTCTGTAACACTTCTTAATAAAGTTCACTTAGGTATCATGGCCAAGCCAACTATTTTTAAAGCATGTATTAATCTAGGTTAATATTAATTTATACTATAGTTCATAGTTGATTTATTGACTAATTAAATGAAAATGTTGTAACTAATTACAAATCTATGATAATCTTATATAATCTTGTATCTTTTAGATCTATAGCCTGTAGAAATTAGTGTATTCACAAAAGGGAACGGAAATATTTTGTGTCAACATTGTATGGTTTTGTTACATTGCAATATGAATTTTAAGTCTTCATAGATTGGCGGGGGAAAACATTTAAATAAATAACTTTTGATGATACAGAGCTCCAGTAAAAGAATTGTGGCTATTCAGTGCTTTACATTTGAAGAGGATCATTATCTTATGGACAAAAGAACACACAAGAACAGGTGACAGAGGCCTCACAACAGCCCAAATTCCCACTGACTGTGGCCCCTTTTGGCCTAGCAGATGGCACAAGGCTTGTTGCTAGGGATAAGGAGTAAGGAATCCATTTTTTAATTCCAGATTATTTGCTTCAGCACGGCAAGCAATATCCAAAGCTTTCCCAAGGCCAAAAGGGGAGGAGGATGCATTGAGAGAAGACACAGGCCAGGTCAACAGTCACTTTTATAGGCAAAAGAACTTCTCAGTACAGCTGGCTGAGCTTGCCGAGACCTCAAAGAAACAGATTTGCTAAAAGTTGCTCCAGTTCGCTCGAGGTGCCTAATAAGTGGGGCGAAATATGTTTTAGCAGGTAAAGCTTGTTGGCTCTTCTAATTAACAAAAACATGCTCTACCTTTTCTGCTCTCAAGTTTGTTGTGTAGAATAACAACCGGTCCACTGGACACACACAAACATTGGATAAGTGGGGATTCCAGCCAAGAGGGAAGTGTTGGTGGTCTCCCAAGACGTTTGATGAAGGCGCTCTACCGCAGCAGCTGATATTTGTTTTGATCCCACCAATCTCTTTATCGGGCTCATTTGTAACAAGAAACAAAAACAGACTTTTTTAGTTCAGAGAAAACAGTCATGTCCACCTAGACAAACCTAACAGGAGTGACGTCAGATGTTATAAAAGGGTTAATAAAAGGGTTCAACAAAGGATATTGGAATGCCACAAATTAATTTCACAACTAATTTGTCACGTTCCCAAAACAGTGCAAATAAATATTATAAAAGGAAACAAAATATGCCAGTGAAAATGAAATAGATTTCACCTATCCATCCAACAATTTTGGACTCTTCTTTGTATTCATGACTATAACTGTCTGTAACTTCTGGAATTTAACTATAGATAAAACTCAGTGCTTCTCCGGTGAGACAGACAAAGAAATGCTTTTGTGAAAGTTTGAGTAGTTCTGATGTAATGACAGCTGCTTTCCATGCAAATGCTTGCGCGCCGTATCTCTGAGGACCTGATGCCAAGACTACATTTACACTCTATTATATGCAAAAGCAAGGAATGTTTGAGAATGTAATTTAGCGTCTTTTCGGGCAAATAAAAAAATTTTTTGGGAAAGACAAAGGAAAAGGTAACACACAACTTTAAGACTCATTTCAAAAAGCAATGCAATTTAATGAATATGAGGAAATGACACCTTGTTGGTTAAATTTGGTGTCAACAAATGACTGCTATGCTCGAGCAGGCCTCCAGTTTCCTTATAGCAGGTTTCATATTAGTCTGTGCTAGCAGACTAGAAGTTTCAATTGAGCATGGAAAATAGTTTCAATGCGCTGTTGGACTGTTCTCTTCACACTGAAGGACAGATCGATAAGCTAAATATTTAGCTTCATCTTAAATGTCCAGCCCATCTCTTGCTGGTATAAGGTACAGAAAGAGGACTCGAGGTTTGGCTGGTTAGCATTCAGGTTTGGCGATCAGTTAGCCCCTGCTGGTAGATACAGGAACTACACCATCTGATTACAAAAAACAACATTTTTAATTTCACACTTATAAAAGGCTATATTGAAATATTGGCAATATTTAGTCTTTATGAACTAGTCACTTAGTAGAATGCCTGTTATTAACATATTGGCTGTTTATAAAGCACATATTCTGCATGAACATATTATACATTCCTAATTGTACCCACTAAACAACTGCCTTACTAACTATAATAAGCAGAAAAATAGTTGTCTAATTAGGGAAAAGTCATAGTTAATGGTTTGTTAATAGCAATAATTGGACCTTAAAATGAAGTGCAAATAATATAACCAATGCCATTCAAAAGTTTGGGGTCAGTTTAGGATTTTTAATTTTTTTTAAAGAAATTAATAGTTCTATTCAGTAATGAAGCATTTAATTAATCAAAAGTGGGTGTAAAATTGTATGATGTTCTGGCTTAAAGGTGTGAAATTTACTATTTTCTATTTTCACTTCTGCTGACTTAGACATCACATGCTGTCCACTATTATTCGTCTCAAGGTTACAGAAGTCAGGGAAGCCTCCACCTGTTTCCTACGTAACTGACATCATCACAGGCCCTCCTATTACATGCCATCATGTCAGCGGCCGTGTGCGACAAGCACATGACAAGCAAACAACGCTTGGACAGGCTATTTGTCTGCGCAGGCAGCGTGGCGTCTCACAGTCTGCGCGAAGACTCTTTCGTCATGTTACATTTCCTCCCTCTTCTCTGTCTCTTCCTTTATCTGTGTCCCTCACTCTGCTCCTCTCATTCCCTGCAGCTCAATTTCAGTCTCTCTCACATCCTGATTATAATGTCGTTATCTCATTAAAATGACCATCGATGTAAGCGCGAGCGAGCTGAGTTTAGCACACAAGCAGTGTTTACTGCTGTAAAGCTGAGGTATTAGTCATGGAAAGATGAAACTTTGTAAGTTTTCAGTGATCTTGAACCAAAATCCCACGTTCTCCAACCAGTAAGTGTTCGTCTGGACTCACTCAGGCTGACAGGTCTTTTAAATCGCATTTATGCGCAGTATCATTGTGTGCTGCCTTTCATATTTTCTTTAAGCTAAAGTAGAATTATGACAGTTGGATCTGTTCCATATAGATTTGCAAAGTATTTCTCTCTTATTTCATTAATTTTTATAGAGCGGACAAATCTTTGCTGGCCTCTGTCATCAATTACTCTTCAGAGATGAAGTTCAAGTGCTCTTCCAGTGATTCATAGCCTAAACATATTCATTTTTCTACTTCTTCCTTTGAAATATAGCTTTTATTTACTAACTGTTGCTCAGTGAATCTGATCATAAAGAAAGAATGATTTTTATGCTAACAAAAGAAGAGTAAAACATAACAGATGTGAACCATTAGAAGGGAGTTACAGGAACGGTCACAATTCAAGTGGGCATTACAGTGCCAAAGCACCAATGACGGAATACCACAGTGGATCAAAAGCAATAGAACCTTATCATATTAAAATGAGAATGAAAGATATTCTCACGTGTGTTTCTCAGCAGTACAGTAAGAGTTTTCTGAGAAGAGCAGAGCAAATTTGGAGTAGAGAACTGTCTGGCATTGGGTCTCTTTAGATTTATTTTATGATTATTGACAAACATTAGATGGCTGTCAGAAATTATGTCCAACTCTGGCACAAAAGCCTTTATTAGCTTTCTCCCTTCACTAAATTTGAGCAGAATGTTGATATAAATCTTAGATTAGTTATGCAGAAATGAGCTCTTGCTGACTTGCTGCTTTGACCTTAATGTCAAGAGAGACTTGTTTGTTTGCTGAATATCAAATTCAGAGGTAATTTGTTTGAAATATATTATTCATGTAGCAAGCAAAATCTCAGAAATACATTTTTTAAAAATCTATTCTCGAATGCAGTTTCTTAAAATACTATGATACGATGTTTTGTTTGTAATGTTTCCACTGTTGCAATTTCTTGTAATCGAATCACTTACTCATGAGTTTCCATTGGATTCCACTACACTGTTTAGAATTGGCTTCAGCAATGTTGTTTGTATATGAAGGCTTGTCACTGGCTCTTTTGAGGGGACCCTGCCATTTAACCTATTTTAAATCTCATGTTCAACGCTCTCCTGAGACATGTCCCTCCTCATCTCTCTCTGCAGCCTCTTAAGGATTATTATTGCAAAAATCTGGACAAAAACAGCAGGATTATCAGCTCACATGTGTGCGCTTTTTTAACACTTCACTTTTAACCGTTTGAGAGCGTGTCACTTGTCAGCTAGTCTGCCAGAGGGATTATCAACCACTTTGTAGACCTCGGTTTATGATCACGTCTCATTAAACTGTGTTCTTATACAATGCTCCTTTGACATTAATGTAGGTTTACACAATGCTAATAGAGCTCTCTAATGCTATTTTTTGAACAACAACATTAGGAGAGTATCTTTCAAACAGTAGATTCCTAAGCATTCCTACTCATTTTTTAACATTCTCAATCAAATTGACCAATTGCCATTAAAAAATAATAAATAAATAATAAATAAACAAATATATATATTTATGACCCCGAACTTTTAAACAGCATGTATGCTGTTTTCTAGTGCAATGACATTAGCTGTGTTACATAGTATAATACACACTATATAATAATTTTTAATGAGCGCAAACCTGCTAAATTTGCACTTGACATGTTCATTCCACCCTGACCTCATAGCATATATGACTCATGCCGAATCTGATCATCTGAAAAAACTCCAGCCACACTGGGAACATGCTAACCTATTTCTCTGTAGGGAGGAATCTCTGGCATTAAAAATTACAACGAGGAAATGCGCCCATCAGAGACCACTAAAGCGTCGCAAAGGGGTGGATGTCACTGTGCGTATTTGCTACAACACTCAGAGGATGTGGCTTACGCACATTTTTAATTATCCTCATCACCCCAAGGCCAGGCCTCAAATGTGTTTGTGTCTTTGAGTTAAATGGCTCAAATGAAACCCATTTCCACAAACAAAAACCCGAACAGTTTTCCTGACGTAAATCAAGTGCGCCGAGCACCCCGCAGCTCTCCTCCCTGTCACTTCTCTCAGAGCCCTTTGGCAGCGGCTTGCAGTAACTTCTGGCCACGTTCTGGAGGAGATCCACCCTGGGTAATTGCGGCCTCCTAATTGCCCAGGCACCGCTGGGCTTTGTGAGGGGAGACAGCGGCCCATGCTCGCCGGCAGCCCCCCCTCTAAATGAATGCCATGTGCTGAGACTGAACGCCCGAGTGAGTGGCTGCGCCGGAACGTTCTTTGAGGTGGCGCCGTGACGCCTCCGGCTCCATCGCTCCGGCCCCGCGCTGCCAAGAGCAGCATAGTTCAACTCTTACGTCTCTCAAGACACACCTCTCTCACTCTTTCTCTCTCCTGGTTTATTCTTTCTTTTGGTTTCTTTCGAGCTGTCTGTCTCTATAACACACCCTCTCTTTCTCTCGCCCTGTTTTTGTCTTTGGCCACCTCTGTTTCCTTCTCACTATTTATTTCTACTAAATATGGTAAATGGGATCTTGCCCCTCATTAACAGCAAAGTTTGAGCCTCTCTCTAGAAACAAGGAATGCCCGCCTCGGGAATGCCAGTATGTGCCAATCTCTATGGATAGACGACCCTGCTGGTTTTTCTCTTCCCTGGCCCTGGCTTCGTCCAGGATTCTCTGATGTCACTCAGAGCGCCTGACATCTGGGAGGCTAGTTAGCATACCAGTGCTTGAAGAGGCCATGTGTGTTTGGTGGGAAACCCTCATACTGCTGTCCAGCTCACACACACACACAGAGCACAAGGCTCGTTTAAAGGACCAATCCTCTTGACCACATATCTGTTTCCGTTGAGAGATTTTTTGCTATTTTGGATTTGGAAGCAAACACTCAGTTTGTAGTGAAATGATATGGATATTGCTCTCCTTTCTAAATTGGCATGCACCCATGGGATTTTTCTTCATGGAATTTTATATAAACACACAGTAGATTTTAAGGGTTGTGAGGATAATAGATATAGGTTTGTTTCGTTTTGTTATGTTTCAATCCTATTCGCTTCTATTCTAAGAAGACACCTTAGCAAAAAGGTAGCTAAAAAAACTCAACTTAAAAAAGTCCAGTATAGTAAGAAACAATTCAGTCAAAATGGATTCAAAATGCATGTGAATGTGACAAATAAAATTTTCATCTCTGGTGAGTTCATAGGTAAACCCAGAGTTTTGTAATGTAAGGGAAGGTGTTGGAAAATAAAACTTTCATACCTCATTATGCATCATGGGAAACAGTATGACTAAAATCTGTGTTCTCATTGTTGTATAAATGGGGGATTTTTGACAGAGAGACTCGCCAACATTTTTACTCCTTCCCAAAAAACTTTACGAGATAGGTGCATTTTTTCCCAGGCTAGAACAACAGCTTGTTCCCTGTGGAACTGAGTGACTGACTGTAAGTCACACACACACACACACACACACATCAGACGTCCCCCCCGTCCTACCCTATGGAGAAGCAGGAAATGTCTAAAAATAGACTCGATTAAAGGTATGTTATGGCAGGGACACATGAGAAGGATGTACTTGTGTAAAAGAGAGATTTGCTCCTCAGCATTCCTGCCTCTGTTTCTCATGTGAAAGTTTGGGAAAGAGCCCAAGCAGCTGAGAAGTGGCCCGTTTATTTTCCTTTAAGGTTCAACATTCTCTGTGTCACAGTTCAGAGAAAAAGAAGTGTGTGTGTGTGTGCGTGTCTATTTCAAACACATTAGTTGTTGATAGAAAATTTCCTGTGAAACACCTTTGATAATCCAGTCATTAGTATATTTTACATTAGTGGTGACTTTTTATTGTACCAAAGTAAACAAACTTTTTGCCAGCATGGTATGAAGGTGATTAGAGTCAAATTTGGTGAAAACTGGACGAACGCTCTAGGAGGAGTTCTAAAAGTAGGTTTTCAACATGAATAAAAATGGCTAACAAGAAGTTTAGCCAATTATGGCAAAATAGGTATTTATGTTCTTGTCATGATCCAGGGAATCAAGCAAAACTAGTGTTTTTTTAATATGCTAATGCTCACAAAAGTTATAAGCGTTTTTGGAAATTTCACTATTTATGTTTAATGAATGGTTTATTACTCTTGACCAATAGGTGGCGCTGTTACCAAAATGGTGTGGAGTGGTCAGTGTAAGGTGACAATGGCACCTACAACGTTTGGTGTACATATATCCAACCTTTGCAGAGATACAGCCTCAGATGCCATTTGCAATCTGTACGGCATTTTCATTAATACAGCAAACTACGCAGAAGTTCTTAGCATTTTTCAAAATTTCGTTATAATTTTTGACCACAAGGTGGCGCTGGCCACAAAATCTTTATGTACATTCAGTGCATGGTGCCTAACATTTTTGAATTAATGAATATCGAAACGATACGCTAATCCGTTCTCAAGTTACAGCATTTTTTAACTAAATTCAAAATGGCCGACAACTGACATGGAAAAATTGGATATGGATTGACTCGCCACACTGCACCCGGGTGGTCAGGAGATATGCAAAATGGCTATTTTTGCTTGTAATGTCTGAAGGGTTTGACCAAAAATCACAAAAATGGTCTCTTTAGATTGAGACCATTTTTGTGATTTTTGGTCAAAC
>JAUCNO010001888.1:10589482-10621054 GCA_032353835.1 Enteromius viviparus
AGATAGATAGATAGATAGATAGATAGATAGATAGATAGATAGATAGATAGATAGATAGATAGATAGATAGATAGGATATTCTACCAACACACAGTAGCAAAAAGGTATTGAAAAAAACTTACATTGAAAGGGTCCAGTATAGTCATCGAAATGCAGTCATCAAATAGTTTCAATACAGATATATAGATACATAACAATACATACTATTTATTCAAAACAGACTATATTAGGTGGATTACAGCTAAATGTTACAACATACGTGGAACCAATTTTGCTGTCACCACACAGACACACGTCCTTAGATGAGCTTGTAATTCCATGGATAAATGCTTTTAAAAAGCTAAGTTATTTATTTATTTATTTATTTCCCTTCACTATCTGCAGGACGCTTACAGTAATCTGATTATATCTTCAGCATCTGAGTGGTTTGTCAGGACCATACATCGCTTTCTGTCTTATCTGTCACCCTTCAAACGCAGGTAAGTGGTAAACATACAGTATCCAGTCACGTAGCATCTCACAGGAATTTATCCGAGTGCAGTGAGGACACTGGTAAATCCTGACCTCTTGGTTCATCCTCATAGGCCCCACTGATCTGCAACACTGCTCTGAGATCAGGCATGTTGAGAGCATTGTGTATCCCTGAACAGATGCCTTTCTTCTGGGCCTGGTACTGAGGGAACGAATATTTGTTGTCACAATTTCCAGGCGCAAAAAGGTTAAAACAAGCCCTAAATCCACGTAATGCCTCCAAATGCCACAAATCTGGAATAGCACATCTATTTGGCAGATGTTGGAACAAAGTGATACAGAAAAAAGCAGAGGGAAAATGTGGGAAAGCATATTTCCTTAATTTGGTGGCTTGTTTAGATGGTGTGCCGCTCTGTAGCAATATGGTAAAGGGAAAAAAAATTATACATTAAGGTATTTGAAAGAGTGAAGTCTTTGCTTAATTATACATTTCTGTGAATTGAGAACCTTTCATGCTTTAACAGCCAAGAAGGCTGTGTTTGTTTAAAAAACTGGTGAAAGGGAAGCTATGCATGTGTCTTAATAAGCACATCAGCCGTAAGGGGAAATGCAACATTTTAGCCATCCGTTAATGACCTTGTTGCTCTGGAAGAATAATAGCATCACATCTCTGACATTTCAGAAACAAAGACAGCGATCATCTCCATTGAGTGAAAAGAGTGGAAAGTGATCCATGAACTGGAAAGCTCCCTCAGCACTGTTAATTTAAATGAGTTTAAACTTTTATGAAAGAGAGACACCAAATTATAGCTCAAATACTTCCATCGACAACATATAATTTAAAATTCACCAAGGAGATGTCTCCGCTGCCAAAGAGTGCGGTTTTCTTTTGAATGTTTTTCACATATGACAGGCTGCAATTATTCAATCCCAGTGAAATGTCACTGATGTTTTTAAACAGACATGCGCCTCTCACCTCGATTAATTAGGCCGGTTCATTTTATAGAGTTTTTACCACGTTCGTTCAGGTTGTTTTGAGTTACATTTGAAGAGAGGAGCTTCAAATCCTTCCAAAGGCAAAATAATGGAACAATAATCATATCAAATTTGTGGTGAGACGCTGCCAGTGTAGAGGGTACGCTTATTTCAGCATAGTAATTCAATACTCTTCCAGTTCATTGGTGGATTCATTAAAGTGTCCTTTCACCTAAACATGAATTGTGAAGCATTTTCCAGAAAGGCAGCCCAAATTATAGTTTATAGCTACATTTTTGTAGTTTCTGTATTTGCCAACAAATTCCTTTGATTTCAGATGGTGTCAAAATAGGAGCCACAAGTAATATTTGGTGTAGCAGTGTACTTATTTAAAATTTTCAAGGAATGTTCTGGGTTAAGCAAAAATCAACACTATTTGTGGCATTATGACAAAACATTATTGTAACTTGTCTATCCTTGTTTTAATAAAGTCATAGTGGCAATTACAATGGAAGTGAATGGGACCAATCAGTAAACTTTAAAATATTCGTTTTGTGACCCTAAATGAACAGATGTTTCATAAGGATATCCACAATACATAAGCTTTGTGTTTAACAATATTTTTAGCAGGAAAATAAATCACTTCTGTGTAAAACATATTCAATTAACCAACTTTGCCACTCCATGACAGCAGAATGGCTAAAACACTAAAATGAAAAATTAATAGAAAAACTTGTAGCTTAAATAATGTAAATGCTTTTATTAAATCAACTTCAAATTCATCTTTTGATTTGTCCTGTTAATTTGACTGTAATATCACATTGTGGTTCTAAAATCTAAACAAAACAAGGGACAAGTCAAAGTTGTTTATTTTGAAAATTAACATAATTCTAATCCTGTCAACTGAGCTTCACTTGTATTGAACCTTGAATATTCCTTTAAGGAAAATTCAAACAGCAGGGAATGCACATCAGCTGCACTAGACAAATGATTCTGGATGGGGGTGGATGGATGAGGTTTTCAGGAGCTGCGCGCTTTGTCTATGAAATGGGACTTCTGAATGGCTTCCGTCTAAATAAATTTTAAACTCACTGCTGGAAACCAAGACTGTGATCAGAGGTTAAAGTGGGCACAGAAAGGTGGGGGACTGTAAGCAGGCATCCATCATCTAAGAGCTGCATAAATACTAAGGTTTAAATGTTGAATTATGGCACAGATTAAACTAGTATAAATGGGATTTTGGAAGCTCGCCCTACTTGGCTCACATCCATGGTGACTGTCACCTCGTTATGAATTGCAGGGTATCCCTTGTTACATGTGGCGGGATAAACTAGATAGTCCAGCACGCTTCACTCCACTGTTTTAAATTCACACATCTCACTGACTGCTTGCCATTGGCAGCTTTAACCTTGTCTCTTGAGCCATAAGAGTCTTGTGGTGGACTCCATCTCAACTCAACTTAATGGAATGGAATCTGATTGGTTGTGGCTGTCCTGAAGTTTTAAATGACAAAACCAAAATCCTTGCCTCAGGATTAGAATCATCATCCCTTCAGCGTGCTGACTATGATATCAAAGTGGTGAGTGATGACAGGATGCCTTCTGAGACAGAAAGGGCATTGGAAAACATACTTTTAATATTAGAGTGTTTCTTCAACTATGGCCTCTTTTATGTTCCAGGCATTGATTTTTATTTAAACTAGCAGATTTTTTTTTACATTTAGAATTTCTCTCTCTCTCCCTCTCTCTTTTGAAGTTTTAAAACTTGGGAAACTTTTGTTACTTTTAAAGTTTCTTTTAGATTTTATTATTTTGCCCTTGTACCAAACCCAAACTCTTCATATTAAAATATGATCCTTCTTTTTTAATAAAATAAATTAACTGTCTTAATAATAAGTCATATGCATTTGTACATAAATTCTAATTTATGTACAATTTGCATGCCTTAACATGTTTTCAAAAGTTGAAATGTCACTTGAAAAAAAAGAAAAATCAAGTTAAAATCACCTGTTATGATATGGTTTTTTTTTCTCTCCAATCAATCTGTAATTGTAAAATGGGAAATACAAAAAAATATATAGAAGTGTATTAATATATTTGTTTAATACATTTATTAAAAATGGGGGAAATCATGTAATACATCTATTGTAAAATAAATTGTATACAGTTGAAGAATCACCCATGATTGTGGTTTGGTAGGCTACTTGGGGTATTTTGCATCTCTAATGCAACTATTTATTATAAATTATATTTTTTGAATGAGTTTTTCTCCTCTTACTATGGGATGACTTAGTCATGAGCTTAAAAATGTTGGCACCCACCCTCGAGAAGCTCTACAATACGATAACCCTGGAGATCGATGACGAGGTCACATTGAACTCTACACTAGATTAAGGAAAAAAACATTTTTAGCCATGGTTGTCTTGACCGGCTGTTCAGTTTCAACATGACACGTCTGGCCCCGGCTCACCGACAGCAATATGCCCAGTACATCTGTATCAGCATACCGAACACTTCTTGTATCTGACCGGATTAGTTCAGATGTTCCCAGGGACAAGAGACTGTGCTCTGGAGCTGCCGACACAGGTGGCGTCCTGCTCTCAATCCCGTCCTAAAACGGCTTTACAGCTGCCCGTCAGAAATAAAAAAAGAGGAGGCAAAAACATCTGTCCGGAGATTGCTTTTTTAAGACTGATTAATGAAAATAAAGCTGCTCCACCAAATCCTCTACCTTGTCTGAGTAGTTTTTCCAAGTTGAACGTCCATGTGGTGAGATAAAAAAATGTCAGGAGTGAAGAGGTCTTGTAAGCCTGGGCTAAATCCTCGGCCTGCTGGCTTAATGTGTGACTGTCTGCTGTTGTAAGGTGTATTAGAGGTCATATAAATGCTGTATATTGGTGCTTTTTTCAGTGTTTTCAATGTTGATGTGTTGTTGCTATTGTGTTTGGTTGGAGAGATCTGATACCATTGTTTTTTGTTGAGAACATAACCAATGCGTCTTTATTTCAGAAACATAGCCCACTGTGTTTTGTATAATGTATTGTTGATCGGCGCTCTTAAACAAAGTCTCTCACGCACATACTAAAGCTATGAAATACATAGTTTGATTGATTTAACATAGAAAAGGACGCAGAAGTTAATTTGCAGGCATAACATTGTATTCCCTCTAAATGCTGTAAAAGCGAATGAACCATATTTTGAAAATTGTAGCAGATTCAAAGTAATCATGATTATTTTATTTTGTATGTATGTTTGCAGTTTGTAAACTGGCTGCCACTTTTACATTAGTTAAAAAAATATCATCAGGGGTTAGGGTTTTTTCTAACTTTATAAGCCAGCTGTTCTCTCTCAGGTCCTCTGTACAAGAAGGCCATCAGGTTGTTTCTGGTTTATTCATCACTGGTTCTTTGGAGAGTTGTTTTAATGTTCTGAGTTCTCCTTAAGAGAACATGCTGGACCATGGACCTCCACAGGTGGGAAATGAATTAGAGGAAGTTGAGTTCATTGTGCAGTGCATATAGTTTTGATTCCAGCTGAGAGCTCTTTGTATGTGGTCTCTAATGGCTGCTAAGAGCCCCTCACTGGTTGGAGGTGTTGATACAAAGGCCATATCAGGCATAAGTATAATCACAGTTTGCTCATACACTTACTGGGAACTGCATTCTTTACACTGGAGTTTCACGCCACAGTCAAAACAGAACTTGCGTCACATGAGTACGTACCAGAAGTACAATTCCAGGGTAATGTATTATTATACTTAACAAAAAATGTATTTGAAATACATTTTAGTATTTTCTTTCCACTAGGGAAATATTATATTATATACCTGCAATGCAAATGTATTTATTTTATTGAATTTTTAAAATTTCATTATTATAATTTTTTTATTAATAAAAAATTAAATATATTGGTTTTATTTAATTTTACAATTAACATTTTTTTTGTACTTTCTAATTCCCTTTAAAGTTCTTCAAATTAGCTATTTATGGTAGGAAATTTACAATATTTACAATAACATCCTAATGATTTTTATCCCATAAAAGAAAAGTTTATCATTTTCACCCATAGAATGTATTGTTGGCTATTGGTAAATATACCTGTGCTACTTATGGCTGGTTCTGTGGTCCAGGGTCACATTTCATAATTGTACTGTAAACAGATAAAGTTAAATCCTTGATGAGCACAATCCTTTTTGAAAAACTTTTAAATGGTAGTATACTTTTTTTAAAGGATCAATAAATGTTACATAAACAACTGTAATTAAAAATGATCAGAGCATCAATTTCAATAATTATACATGAAAACAAACAAACAAGCAAAAAAGTTTCAGTTTGTTTAAATTCCCCTGTTGTATGTTGTACTGCAGCATGACTGATGAATCCTCAACAAATAAAGCAAAAAAAAAACTGGTTTACCAGTTATCCCTTTATGCTCCTGACATTACTTTTTCTTACTTCCCAATATGCTGTTTGGCAACTTATAGCAAAGCCTGAATAGTGTGTTAAGATGGTCAGCGTGATTAGTCTGTATTACTCTTCTAAAACTGACAAATCCGCCGTAATCCGTCATCCAAGATAACACGCGGAAAAGTTGAAGGACACACTGCCAGAGAGAAATTACTGATATTTCTACTTAAAGAAGCACTCTGGGACTTTTTAATGTGTATGCTTAACTGGCTGGCCCATCATTTCTGATTACACTAAAAGCATCTGACACATGCTAATTATATTCAATTTATCAACATTTGTTTGATTACTAATGACATGGGTGTCACGAGTGGCATGTTTTCTCATGATGTGTTCACTGTCTTGTCCAAATGAGCTGTTTTTTATTTTACCCTGCAGAAAAGCTTCCTGTAACGAACTAGCCGGCCCTTAACGCATCCTCATTTGTATATCACTGATGTTAGCGCAGTCAGCTTGAGATGTCAGGCAACTGGAAAAAGAACACTGTGCTTAGAGCACTTATCTGGGATGGAGTGAAATGACATCTTCAAGTGAAGCATGGGATAATTTCAAGTCGCTAACAGCAAAGCGTCCAGTAATGTACGGGAGAACTTCTAACTCGTTGACATCCCCAAATCTACAAAAGGGCACGTTGGTTGTTTCTCACAAGGATTAGGCCGACAGTCGGTTCGTTGGTCCAACATTGTTGTGATAACGCAATCCGACCAGGTGGACTCACAGGGGCATGTTGCTTTTCTCTAATCCGCATGTAAAACGGAAGTGTAAATGTTCTGCTTTGTTTAGAGTCACTAAGGCATACGGTCAGGGAAAATCCAGCGTGTTTCCTATTTTAATACCTACCTCCATGAGGGTAACCAATCCCAGATGTGCTCCAGCACCAAATACATTTTCACTCTCTTTAAAACTTCTTTTTTTCCCCTCCCTTCTGACTCGGGGTCAATGACTTGAGTTTCAGCTGTAGTGGTAGCTAAATATAGATTTATTGAGAGTCACTAAACGACTTGTTTTTAGAGCATTTGTCAATGCGGTCCTTAAGAGAACAAATATTTATGCATTTTTAAATGGGGATACGTCCGGGAGAGTGGCGTCGCTCTTCCTGGGACTGACGTGAGAATGCAGTTCACCGCATGTCAGGTTTTAGTAAATCAAGATAATTGGTCATTTAAAAACAAAAAGACAGTAAGCGAGAGGGAGAAAAGAAAAGAAAGAAGAAAAAAAAACAAGCCTGGTCCATCAGCGTCTTTGGCTGAAATAATAGACAAGGCAAGAACAATAATTTCTGAGGGGTGAAAGGCCGGTGGTCGTCCTGTTTGAGAGACCGCTGTACACAAACCAGCGCATCGCAAACTCTGTGAGAAAGTACGGGCCGTGTTGGAGGGGTAGGAACGTGTGAATCTGTAGTGTGTTATGATAGCTCTGTACAGGGCCCCCAGAGCGATGTCCTCTCCACGTTTTGGATCACCTAGGGGGTCCTTGCATCCTGTTCTTCTCCAGCAGGGAGAGGTGGGAAGTTCCCCCGACAGGAAGTGGGCCTGTCAGATCTGCAGATTGTGAGGGCTTTGAGAAAGTTCGGGGTGTTTAGCTTGCCCCGTGCTTTCCCAGGGAGAAGAGCCTCAGGAAGAACTCATGAGCCGGGGATTTAGGCCTGTTTCCTTTTTAGATGTTCTTCGTGTTTTAGAGTATCTTTTCCTTGCTGATTGGATGAATGTGCGCCCTGTAACAAGACTGCCATTGTGTTCTTCTTGTTATTGTTTTGTCTTCTAAAATGTGTACTCACCAGAACATATCTGCAGCAGGCCTAATGCTTTCATTTAACAACATTTAATGCCATACCTATATTGCAGTTTTGTATTTCACAGTGTGACTCCAAATCTCACTGTTTGACTTTGTGTCTCGCACTTTGACTGTATTTCTCACAATATGAGTTTATATCTCGCAACATGGCTATACTGTGCATTTTCCAAGTTTAATTTTCAGGACTGTGACCATTTCTTGAAATTGCAACTATATTCATAATTTGTACTTTGTATCTCAAGATGTGACTCACAGTCTCGCAATTTGACTTTCAAACAATATGACTATTTTTTCAAAATCTGACTTTATATCTCTGACTTAGGAGTTTATATTTTTCACAAAATGACTGTATTTTGTGTCTTGAAGTTGCAAGTTTATATTTCACAAGTGAGACTTTTAATACTCACAGTGTGACTCATTTTGAATTTTTTTCTTTATATATTCATTTCAAATACAGCCCTGTCCATCAGCAGCTACTGGACATATGGTATGCACTAATACAAAATAACCCATTATCAGCACTGAAATGGAAAGAAAGGGAAATTAAGATCTTACTGTCCTAAAGCCAAAGGCCTAAAGCTCTTTCACCTTTATCATGGCTGATAATCTCCCTTACTGTGATGTGGCTGAGCCCTTAGCCATCATGATATAGATGTGCAGATGCATATCAGCGCTGCCCTCGCAGTGCCACCCTGGGCTCAGCCCACAAGTCACAGACCTCAGTGCTACATGCGTGAACTATTCAGGGACGCCGTCAAGGCAGTGTACTAAAGAATTAAAGACTGAAGTAAGAAAAACAGGCAAGTGAGTTATACTTCCTGTTGGGGGCCAGACATGGAAAAGCCTTTTGTAATACAATATTGTAAATGTATTATTCTTTAGATATTCATTGTCTGTGTTTTATTCCTTATTTACAGAAATATTGTGTTTTACATTACAAACTGAAATATTACATTACTGTTCAAACCTTTGGGATCTTTTCTTATTTTGAAGGAATTAATTTTTTTATTTATTTAGCGAGGATGTATTCAATTTAATTCAAAATGGCAGGACATACATTTTTGGAACAAAAAATACAAAAAAATAAATAAAAAGTAAATAAATCTATGCTCTCAGCAAAAGTATTAAGCAGCACAACTGTTTAACAATGTTGTTTTTCAAGCGTTTCTTATATATACATAAAATACGTATATTAGAATTATATTATTTATGTGACAATGAGTGCTGAAAATTTTACTTTGCCAACAGTAGATCATATTGTGTGATTATCTGATTATGTATATGTAACATGGATATAATATGTGGTTAATTAACTAAAAGCACTTGAGTTTGCCATTGTTCATTCACACATGAGCTTCAGATTTTGCAGTTCAAGCATGCCTTAGAGTCTATGATATGACTGTGATTATATAATAAAGAATTATACTTTCAAGATTTTTGTCAGTGCATTGTTAATATCTTCAAAAGCAGTGTAATTGGATTAAAACTGCATAATTATATTAATGATATGCATTTTTTGCTTATCGTTATCACCGACAAAGTCATCAAAACAACCTTTCATCAAACATTTGATGCATAGTTTCATCACTACTTGAGAAAATGGGGATAAGATAATAACCCAGACCTCAAGACAGGTCAAGCTGCTCCAGAACTACCCAGAGTGCACTACACACAGTGTCACCGCTGTGTTAAAAGGAGAGCATAACCCCTCGGGGGCTGGACTAATGGCAACATTTAAATGTGTGTGTGTATGTCCATTTGTGTTCAGGAGGGCTCCACTGTTTCCCCTCCCACTCAGGTCACTGGTAATGCGCTCGTTGTACATCCTGGCCTCCACGTAGGGGGAAGGAAAAATAAATAGTAGCAAAAGAACGCGTCTGGGATCTGAGGGAGGAATGCAGCGGGGCATGGGAACGGCAGTCGCCCACGAGGATACTTTGGCCAGCCATTAAACGCCACCTCACCGTCATCACAGCACACACACCCTGTCCCGTGCTATATCACCCCAGCCATCGGGGCTCGTGGGGGCTTGAGAAAAAGTGTGGGCGCTGTCCTGATTCAAGAGTGGGCAGGAATTACAACACCTTCTTTTCATTTGCTCTCTTTTCCTGTCCCTCTTTTCTCTCATCTTTCTCACAAAGTCTTTCTTACTCTCTAGGGGAGGGCTTCCAAAATCCCGAAGACAGGAAGGCCTAACTTGCGAGCTTCAGACAGCCGCCTCTACACTAAGGACAATTTATTTTAACCGTGGGAAGGGGGAGGGCGACTCGGGTGTTGTTTGAAGGTTTAAAGATGACAAGGCCTAAGGTCCATCGGGGAGGTGGGGGGGAGCATGTTGTTCCCACGAAGAGCGAGGGCCGGAGGGGTTCGACTCCCCGACTTGCGGGAGCTGACGCAAAGAGGAGCGATGACTGCGAGAGAACTGTGTGCAGGACGCTCATGTCAAGAAAGGAGGGAGGCAGATAAGGAACACTGCCTCATTAGTTTGGCTAATGTTAACAGAGTCGACAGTGGAGAGTAGAGAACAGGTCACAACCAGAACGCCGGTTTGATTTTGAACAGGGGATGGATGGAGAGCAAAGGCCAAACACAACAAGTTCCTGAACTTTCCTTTTCGAAAATGCTAGACACTGGAGAAGCATGAAACGATGTGTAGTGTTTGGAAATCTTGAAAATATATTGTCAGTGGTGTGGGTTTTCTTTGCACTTTGGGGAAAAGACACTTTGGCTTCCTAAAAATAAGTTGATTTATTTGCCATTTTAAATAAGAGGTAACAGATACTGTGGGATGCAAAAGCATGATCAATCAGAACAGCAGAATAGTTTCTTTTTCTTGGTTTGTGTGTGTTTTAGAGAAGTCTGTTTTGTGTTGTGCATATTTACACTACGATCAAAAAATAATAATTTGTGAATTCAGTTTTCTATTTTGTGATATTTTACACTTTCTAAATTCTAAATTGTCAGTAGTCATTATTCCAGTCTTCAATAGTGTTAAAAACTGTTGCTTAATATTTCTGTTAAAATTGTGAATAAAATTAATAAATAAAATAATTACAAAATATTAATTACTTTCAATAAATAAATATAATATAACTGGCCAAAATTTTGCAACATCAAAAGTGTGAGTGACAAAGAAAGCATTATTTTCCTTTGTAATATTTTAATACTCTTTAGTTTTACTTGAAATGTTAATCACATTAATGTTGCTTGTAATGTGATCGTGTTGTGCTTATAGATTTTACAGTAAGTGAATATGGTAATATAATATTCTGGTATTTATGATGCCTGATACAATGCAGATATTTGATTTGAATTATTGATTTTATTTTGTATGATTTGTATCAGAAACCTTGCACTTGTCCACCAATAATAACCCTTTTGATGAGACTCAAGTATCAAAATTATGGGTTATTTTTTTTAAAAAGGGATTAATTGTGTGCGCATAAGTACGTAAGTGTGAGACATAGAGAGAGAATTATGGCTGGTGAATAGATATCCTAAGAACACCTCTGATAAGAGATTAGTATGAAAATCTGCAGAAACGAGGTCATTTTGTGAAACATATATCTCAATCTATCTTTGTCAGGAACTATTTCAGCGGTCATTAAAATGTCTTAAAAGATGAAAGATTTCTCATTTTACTGCGAGGAATGAGACGTGCCAAAAGCAACATCGCTATTTCAATACAGAGCAGCTAAACAAATGTCTTGGTTATGTTTAAACTACAAAGTAATTACCAAATTCTTAATTGAGTACAAGGTACATAATTATTTCATAAGCAGCATAAATATAATTCCACTTTCCATTTCAAATGTTCATCTTTTAACTGTCTACAGGTTGGTTTAATTATGCAAATGAGAATCCAAGTTTGCACAACCTAGGCTTTGATGTTCTCTAATTGTTGAGATCATCAAAGACAGAATTGCCATTTGGTGTGAATAAATGTAACACTTTCTTCATTAAAAGGAGTCGTATGTTAATGAAGGTGGGAGTAATTAAATATGGATGAATCCTGGAATGTTTAACAGGAACATTTGTTTCACCATTGGCACAGGAAAATGAAGATGGTTGAAATAACAGTTCAAATGAGAGGAGATCAGACAGAGACTAATCTTTCCGTTTCAGGTTGTTTTCTTAATTTAGAAAGCTCCTGGAGGAATTTGCTTGTTTGTTTGCAAATTCTGATTGGCATAATCATAAAAGCTATTCAACAGAAACCTGTACATACTGTACAAACATGGTAAATATATTGTATCTACAGGCAAATGAGTGTAAACACAAGGTACTTACCTGAGGTGTACAGTATGCACATCATCAATTAATTTCTACATACTGACAAGTGTTGGGAATAACGATCACTTTTAGTTAATGGGAACTAGTTAGATACTTTACTTACTAATGTACAGTATATACATGATAAATATGTAGTAGTTATGGACAAGTAGGCACAAGGCACATCCTCACAGTGTACGTAGATAGTAACCAATAAGACACATTACTGTACATACTAATGATATGTACATGGTAAATGTGTAACACCTACTAAATAAATATTACTGTATGTGATAACAAACAAGACAAGTAGCCTACTGTAGTTGGTTTAAACATTGTAAATATGTAGTACTTTACACTTGTGCGCATGTGTGCGTTAATGTTAAAATGCCACAACAGTGCTTAAATATTTTGAAGAACTGGTAATTCATGTAAAATTATGCAGTTTATTTTACGGTGCATTTTTGCATATACTTACTATGTACCATCTATCATCATGGTACCAAGTATGTTGGTCCATGTTTATACCCCCAAACTCAAGTACCACATAACATATTTTGTACATTAACTAGAAAGATAGATATTAGTAAGTAGTACTATATCTCAAATTTACTTTGAGTAGTCCGTAATTAAAAAAAAACAACAACTGTAATTATCATTTGATGCCAACTGTTTAAATTCACAATTAAAATTACAACACATTAGTGAAAAATATCTGCCAGCCACCAATCCATGACCTGTCAGTTCATAAAGCTTACATTAAATGCTCGTGGTGAGCATCCTATAAAATAAGACCTCTGCTAAGTATCATTAAGTCCAGCTACAGAAGGCTTTACCAGGCACCGGTGATGTGTGCATTAGGCATGTTGGTTAAGTGCGTCATAATACACAGATAAGCTGGGGACAGATGTGTCTGCCTGTTTACTATTGTTTTGCTCCTGTGCAATATGATAGATAAAAATATTCCCTGTCCTAATAGGCTTTTTTCACTTCTGCAGCTTTGCCATTTGGATTTTTGACATTCATTTGACCTCACAACGTGAATGTTACATAAACACTTATCTGTGGAGTGAAAGGCAGTCGACATTAGCTTCAAGTTTGTTTTACACTATAGGTCACCTTTTGATGAAACCACTTTCCTACATTCATAATTTATGAGACAAGGTATGAGCCACGGACATTTATTTTAATATCCAGGGTTTTTTCTCCCCCATGGACATTTTCATGGACTACCTTACAGGGTCAGTCTACAATAACATGGCTGAAGTTACCAACATGTACAGATAAAACAATAAATATAATGAGCCTTGACACAAAGCAAACCAATACCATACTGGCAGATATGTGTTCCCTGTTTTGTCCCACTTCTCCATAGTTGCTGGATCTGGATATGATCTCATATTTCAAGTACTTGTAACATCAGATAAGGATTCATAGTCCCACTTAAGACTTACTCTGTTTTCTCGAGTCCTGTTATATCTCAAACAGAAAAGAAAAATCACAGGTGCCACAACCTTCCACCAATGTAATGTGGGACAAATAGGAAACTGTGATAACAGATATTATATTTCTGTGAAAATGTCTGCGTCCTGCTCTTCTCAAGACAAACGCCCTGCTTTCATAAATGTTTACAAGGGAAATGTTACTGTCGGCTTGTATTTCTTTTTAAGTGCAAGTGGTGTTGAATGGCCTTACAACTCTCTCCTCACCCCATCAGGAACTAGATCTATCTAGTCAGTTGTGATACATCATGGATTTGGAAACTTAAAAAGGTCACATTTTACATTACAGTGTTCATGTGTCATGTTAATGTGCAATGTATTACATGTACGTTAATGTGTAAATGCAAAGTAGAAAAAGTAGGGGAAAGCGTGGGCCAACAGGCAATTCCATAAATGCAGAGGGGGAAAAAAAACATACGCTATATTATTCACTCACTGTTCTAAAATTAATAATTGTTGTTGTGTACTGGAGTTCAGTGTTTTTAATGAAATTAAAAAATGAAATTTGAGTACAATTCCAGACAGACAGAATTTTTAGCAGATTTAGTTCTGTCAAATGTAACTTTCAAAAGCTTAAAAACAGACCATAATACTATGGAAGCAGATTAGTCTCATTAAAAATTCACGCAAAAGACACCTATGCGTAACCATATTCACATGCATGAAACGTAATTCACGTGCACGAAAAAAAAAAAAAACATATTCATAAAATACGTGTCACAAACGCAAAACACAATCCACAAATGTACAACTGTGTTCAAAAAGTTTTGAATCTTTAAAATTCACGAGTTAATCATGACTGTGAATGTACGAATCGTCATTCATGTGTAAATCACCCTTGATTTGCGTAGCAGCCCTCCCACTTGTGTGACTCATACTCTTTAGCCAATCAGATGCCAGCTTACCATTCAACCAATCATAGCCCCCGAGAGCGCAGGACTCAAGGTCCTGCACACCTTTTGCACAATCTGAGTTAATTAGAACAGAAATTAAGCTTTACGTCAGCAATTCGGCATGGCGAACGAAGAACGGGACGCACATGTAAGTTATTACTTTGTTTCATAACACGTTATCGCCTCGGTATGTTTGTTAGCCAAGACAATCACAGTTACAGTTTTTAATTTTAAAAAGAAACCATGCAGTCAGGATAGTAAAAAAATAGCATGTTACTGACTATTGCCTTTACATTTTGAGTATGGTGAAAAGATCTTTCATTATGACTTTCTAAACTGGTGTTTGTTGGAGTTGGAGTTTCTTGAGTACATCCTTTCGTACATTCACAGTCTTGATTAACTTATGATTTTTAAGATTTAAAACTTTTTGTACACAGTTGTACATTTGTGGATTGTGTTTTGTAACACATATTTTACGTTTTATGCATGTGAATTTGGTTATAAATTGGTGTGCATCGTGTCTTTTGCGTGAATTATTAATGAGACTAATCTATTAATTAGACTAATCTGCTTCCATATAATACTGCTACTTTAACAGAGTATGGGAATAGTAAATAATATTATATTATATTACAATTAAGGTTGTCAAATTATTAAAATTTTTAATCAAATTAATCTGGATTTTCAGTGGATTAATCATGATTAATCACTATTTGCAACGAGACCTGAACCCTTACCATTTTTTTTTCTGAAATGCATACCAAAAGATAAATAACAGGACACCGACACATAATTTTCATAATATGTCTGATTATTAACACAGCCAAATAATGATGGTTTAAATCAAGCTGAAACATACCATGAAAATAGTTTTTGCAATGAGAACGATCTTTTAGCTTTATGCCGGTTTCACATTGCATGTGTAAGCAGTGCGTATGCCGAGCAGAAGCAGCGTGCGGCGATTGTGCTTTCATCAAACTGGCAGCGTCTGTCGCGTGCAGCTGAACGGAGACTATCGCGCGAGGCACTGCCACTTCTGCGCTGCCTTGACCAAAGTATTCACAACGGCGTTGTCAGCAAGACTGACAGACGGTGACACTTCTCTGCAGCATGTGAGCGTCACAGTTCATGTGTTTTTATAGCATGTAAGACGAATTGCGGCAACCATGTTGCGTGCACTGACAGTCGCGATGGTTGTTGTCTTGCCCCCACTTACGTCCAACAGACAGGAGCTGTTTACAAGCCTCCGCAAAATGACGCTCCTCAATTTTTAATACAGCTAGCGTAAACGACTTAAGTACCCACGTGTCATCTACAATCTGCAGCTAATCCGAGGTAGTTGTTGTCCCACTTTCCTGACAAATAATTAACCACACTGGATGTTCAAATGCGTTTACAAATTAACGTAATTAACAAAACTCTTCAAAAAGAAATTAACACAGTTAACGCGTTATTTTTTGACAGCCCTAATTATAATATTAATGTAACATACTGTAAAACCTTTATAAATCTGACTCCCATTGTACTAATAATATTTATGATAAATAATAACAGTTGGTCTGTTCATGCAGCTTCTGGCAGCTTTTAACATTTATGTCTAAAAACTGATTTTAACTTATTTTTTTCAACTGATTGTTATTTATTTACTTATTTTTATTTCAACGTTATTACCATGACTTGATCACTTAATACTTCTTGTTTTTGAGAACCTTGATTTCCCTCCCTTGTTTCAATCTTAAAATGTTTTAATTAAAAATTATTTTTTTTTATTTAATGAAATAAATACAAACAAGTAATTATTAATATTTCAAAATGTATAGCTATCCCACGGTTGTGACATTATGTAAGTGAACACAACAACCAAGAAGTATATAAAGTACTTCCTTCTAACTAAATATCACTTATGAACAGATTTATTTTGTTTACTGTTATAAATCATTGGCCCTAGCTACACAAATAGTTTGGCAGGTTATTTGAAAAGAAACATCCACTGCCGTCATTTCTACCGCTTCAATAGTGTTCACAGTTAAAGAAACACCCAGTAAGTAGTTTTAAACAGACTGCAGACCTCCCATCACTGAACAATCAAACCTTTCATCTCTACATTAGATTCATTAACTTGGTCTTTATGACTTCATTTGACCTTATATCAAAGACATGGACGTTAAATAGACAGAGACACAAACACAGAGCTTAAGCTTGGCAGCATTTCCTAAGAATTCATCAGGGGCTGTGTCACCCTGCGAGAAGATACAGACAGCCTCCTCCCCGTTCATCTTCTGTTCCTCTGCTCTGTCCCACGAGACAGTTTAAGGTGGGTGGGTAGGCACAGGAAATTCTCCAGATACTGTTTTTGTGTGTTATAAGCTGAAACATTTGTTTGTGGGATGTAACTGAGCTACAATTTAACCTGAGAATTTTTCATCTTTTTTGAATATCTGATAACTGATCCTTCAGTAGAATATTTTATATATTTTGTTTATATCCCATGTAAAAGATATATCAGGCCAGCTAACATCAGACAAGAGCTTGACTCATGCTGATGTGGAATAATGTTCCTTTACGGAGACCATTATCTGATCCAAAACTACTCCCAGTCACGGTTCCTCAATCTAAATGACATTATCCCTGCTCTGCTCCCTACTCCACGGCGTTTAGGTGTCTTAAGCGGTACTCAGAAGTGTCCAGAGGGGGAAGCAGACACAGTCCAGTGACATGAAACAGCCTAATTGCCTGGGCCTTTCCTATCTCAAGGCAGAACTTCAGTCTTTTGCTTACATTGCACCACACACACTGGTGTTTCAACTTGAACCTGAGGACACAACTGGGAGTTAGCTTATCAATGTGTAATGTAATGTAGACTGAGGGACAGAACAATCAGCTTTTAAAGGTAAATGACCTTTCTAAAACACATGAGGCCATATGTGTGTGTTTGTGTGTGTTTTCTCATCATGTCCATTTTTATTAAACACATCTTTCTCCCTGTCTTTGTCTTTCTCTTTCTCTTTTTTTTTACTTACACACACACACACACACACACACACACACACACTGTAACTGTAAAGAACTTTGAATTCCTCTTTTAAGTGAAACTATGTAAACTGATAGTTCTGTAAATTATAATTTGTCACAGTTATGTTATCCAATGTACATTCAAACAATATAGAACCTGAATAATTGGCATACAGTAAGTTGAAAAAGTTGTCTCAAATTGTGTTAAAATGTATACAAGCTCCCAGTATACATTGCAGCATAAAATAAATTTATTTGTCTTTTTTTCTTTTATTCTTTACTGCAAGCAGTCCTTAGTGCAAACAGTGGATCACAATTATAAACTTGATCCCGCAGGTTTGCATGTTTCGATAATAATATTGTTTATCAATAAATAATGTTATCATGTTCTAAAGTAAAAAAATGTCCTAAGCAAAGTAATGTTACTGATGATATTATTAATCATATTATTAATGTTAATTATATTATTGTTATTGTTGTTGTGATAACTTGAATATCTTACTTTGACATGATGCCTTAATTTGATTTTAACCTGTAGAAATATATATTTTAGATAATGTTTCAGTATTTAATTTAATTTTATTTTATTTTACTTTATTTTTTTTATTTTAATTTATTTTGATTATTACATACAGTACAATGGAACTCGGTGGTGACCAAAACTGCAAGGACTTCCCAAAGTTATTCATAATTCTTCTTTGTGTCCTGCGGAAAATTTGTCATGTAGGATTGGTATGGCATGAGGGTGAGCAAATGATGGTTTTTTATTTAAGTGTAAACCTTTTCTACAAATTAAGGCAACATGACACATCAAGATACAATGCAAGACAAGTTTTCACAAGAATAATTTAAAGTAAAGATACTAATAATTGTTTTCTGTACCGAAACATTGCTTTATCCTGTCTCACAATCATCATTTTAGCATTAAACACAACTTCCAAGTGTCTGTTAGCTACATATGTTAATTTATTTACAAACCAAGAAGCATTGAATAGATATTTTTGTTTGCAACTAAAGTACAATCCACATGCACATAGACGTAGTTAAGCCAGGGAAATCACGTCCATCCAGACGTAAGCTCAAAATCAATCCCTGGTGATCTGGTCTACGGGGAAGCTGTCACCAGACTGTAAATTTGACTGTCACACTAGGGTCTGACCTCTGTCAGGAGAAAATCCACAGGGCTGAAGTCAAACTCCTCAGCAGTCACCGCTGTCAGCTGTGAGAAACTGACATGGGGCAAAATCATTGATGCAAATACTGCCCTCAAAAGAGATGTACAGTATTTGGGGATTGAATATTGACAGTGCGGCATGAGGGAGGAGAAGGGCACAGGCTTTAAGACTAAGTTGTGATTTTGTGTACATCCAGATGACATTAACACGTGATGCAGGTTTTAAAAAAAGAAAACGTTATGTCAAGAATGAATGTCACATTCCCTGGACTAAATCAGATTCAGCAAAAATGAGAAACAGACTATAAGCCGCAAGAGTTGAGATCATTCGGACAACACCCATCAGCCAAACAAACATAGTTACAGGACACCAAAATCCTCACGTATCTCCAAGATGCTTTTGTTGGGACGCGAGGACTTTATCTAACAAAGCACAACACAGGATGAACGAACATCCAATCACTACTGGAAAACAATTGTGAACAAAAGTAAGACAAAGAAAATATTTAATGTGTCTACGTCGCTGGGCCTTTGGATGGCTTCATTTTGAGGTCAAAGGGTCATTTGCAAAGAATGCATGTGAGGAGGCAAACATGAAACACACCTTCATCAAACTTGGCATTAGTCCTGAAATAAAAAAAGAACAGAAAAAAATATTAAATAATGCAAGCATTGTATTTTTAGTGTTTATATGGTTCAATTGCAAACACTTAAATTAGGATTCTCTTATTTGCTTATTAGCATGCATATTACTAGAATATTAGCCATTTATTAGTAATTAAGCACATAATAATGGCTTATTCAACATGACCTTATTCTATATGCCAAATACCTAAATTTAATAACTATCTTATCTTACTATCTTACTATCTATTAATAAAAAGCAAATTAGGAATTTATTGAGGGAAAAGTTAATAGTTAATAGTAAATAAGTGTTCAAAAGTGTTCTTATTCACTTTTAAAGCATGCCCCTGTATTGTTATCACATTTTCTACCCATGAACATTAGAAAACTGAAGTTTATTGCCAGTGGATTAATGCAAATTTGCTCAAACGAAACTCTGCCACAGCCAGTTACTGTTGACTTGATGAGATCTGCCAGCCTTTATCATGGGAAAGTATAAAAGAGCAATTATCCCTCTTAAACAACCCGCTCTGTTCTCAAAGTCTGTCCTAAACATTAAAAGATCCTGTAACAGCCCTCCTTATCTAAATAAGGTTTGATCAGTCCAGAAATAGCTGAAAAACAGCATTTCCACCACACTTATGCAACAGTAACTGAGTCACCGGCAGTGTTGATGGTAAACCTGATGGAGATTAGGTAAGGTGGAGCAGATCTGGCGCTGTACCTTATCTCTTCCGCTAATTTAGTCATGCAGTCAGCGTTCCAGAGAAAGCTAGTCAGCTCTAGCTCACCGTAATCAGGTAATTAAAGCTATTTGATCTAATGGCTCTCAGCTCTGTTGCACAATTGTTTATTCCCTTGATCCTCCGGCTTATCTACCTTGTTGTTTTTATCAATCTTAAAGGCAAAATGAAGGAGATCCTGTTATTGTTTCCTGTCTCCGCTGAGTATTTATTCCCTCAGTTACAGGCCTGCATTCCCGTTGAACTTTTGAAAGTAGGATTGATCAGGGAAGTGGTTCCATTGCAATAACCCCTGAGCAGACAGTCACTAAATAACCATCCTTGTCTTTTGTAAGTCATCAAGTTGTGTTTGTGCCCGTGCCAAGAAACCTTCTAGGATTTGACAAAAACCCACCATCCCCTTCCCTCCCAGAACTGGATGATCTTGGTAAATACAGAAATAAATAGAGAAACAACCTCAAACAAATAAATCCACTTTTAAAGACGCTCTGGCTTTAAACAAAGCAAAGGATCAGATGCGTCTTGAAGATGCCAAGCGAAAGGAGCCACAGGCTGTTGTTTGAAAAGATGGCTTCACTTTTGTTCCAGATTTCCTTTTGCTTCAGTTCTGTCTCCTCCTGTGTCAGATTTGCAGAAGAGATATGTCTTGAGATTTAGGCTACAGCTCAGAGCTCGAGTTATAACATGCTGTAGCATCATTTGAATAACCAGTGCCGGAAGAACGGGACTTTGCTCTTTATTTATCATAAATAAAATATTTTAGGAAAATAAATCAGTCCAAATTGTTTATGCTGTATTCAGTTTTGATTATAATATGAATTTTACTGAGTTTTACCTTCACTACCGACTGATAACTTGATTATGTCACTTCATGAGACAAAAATATTGTAATAAAGATCTGTTTTAAAGAAAAGAGAAAATGAAATATGATATACTTAAAAAAAAAAAAATTCTGCGAATTAACTATTTGTGAAGCTATTTCTGAGGAAATATTTTTAAATAAATTAACATTTTACAAATATATTCAAATAGAAAAACAGTTAAAAAATACTGTGCAATATTACTGTGCATTAAAAAAAAATGCAGCCTTCAAAAGCCGGAGCGACTTTCAAAAACCCCCAAATCTTGCCAAACTCCAAACTTTTCAATGGTTGTGTACTGTACGTAATTGTTATTAGTCCCATTACTAATAACAATTTGGATTATTCTCCTGCAAGCGATAAGCCACAATAAATTCTAGATGCTAAGGTGATTCGAAGCACATTTACTTGAATTGTAAACTGCTCTTTTCAGTCTTCCGTGTCTTGTTAATATGATTAATAACATGTGGAGTTGTTATCAAAACATCATGCTCCTAATAAGTATCACATCACAAGACTACCAGTGAAACAACAGCAAGTCAGAGGATTGGCTCTTGAGTTTGTCTCCAAGACCCCTGAGGCGAAGCAATTTCACTTCTTGGCATGGGCCAGGGATTTCAACCCAAACAATGCCCCAAAGGCTCACTCATTTATGGGGATGAGATCAACTCAAAAACAACTAAGGGAGTGTGGGGGGGAAGGGGGAGCCTATAGCGCTTTATGACTCATTACATAAGCACTTAGCGACATGAATATTCCTCAAATACCTGGCATTGCAGAATGTAATCTGCTTACGACGACAGGACTGGATGTGCCCGGCTTGTGTGGCAGGTGTTTCTGCATTAGCTTCTGTTACAAAAGATTACGGAGGCAGTGATGGCAATCTTGGCTTTGGAAGAGAGGAGGGGAAAAACGTTTTAGAAATGGCTTAATCCAAGGGCTAGATTACCCACAAGGTACCGGCTAGGTAGACATCAAAGGCCGTCCCAGCCCACTCAATGATATTGAAATGAAAACGTGTTCCCGCTAAGCTTGAATGGAAAGCGTCGCCGGAGGTTGTCAGCTCGGTTTTGGGAGAAGAGAGGCGATAGAAGAGCAATCCTATTCACTCTACTCATGACACTGTTTGGCTTGCGCACTTGTGCTTATCGCTTTGTTGGGCTGAAAGATGCGATGGAATTTTGCTCCCGTTTCAAAATCGCCAAATTCTGTTATGTTTCTTGGATCCCTGGCACGAAAAAAAAATCAGGCTCCATTTCGTTTACCTGCTTTCAATGGTTCAACCCGCAGTTCTTTGAGAATTGTTGCATCATATTTTTTATTAACCCGATTGCATTCGTCACGGTGGGATAAAACATCTCGTCTGCATTTCAAACGCATTTAAGCACTAAACACTTGGACCTTTTTTGGCAGTTGCGGTCGGTTCACATGACCAGAAGGTCCTGGCTAATTTCAGCCAAAAATCCCCAACAATGGTGCTCTCTGACAACGCTCAGGTTGTTATCTACAAGTGCCCTTAGAGTTGTGTCGCTCACAGAATGCCTCTTTGGAAAAGGAGCATGAATCACTCGCTCTGTTAACTTACACAGAGACACCGTCCACACTGCCCCCTTTACTATTCCGAAGGTCGCACGAAACCCCCCTGAAGCCCTGAACCGTGTCATCCGTCACTGCTTGCCTGGAGTGCCGGGTCTCATGCTGCTGGGAGAAATGCCACTGTTTAATGACTACGGAGACTCATAGACGCTTACTGTCAGGCTAATCAGCTATAATCACTGCACAGTAGTTAATTGACAAAGGTCACGCCTAGGTTAGGCTCTGCCACTGCTAATGGTTATAAATAGAGTTCTTAGAGTGTGTCTTCTGTTTGATGTCACCGATACATCACCACAATATGCTCGTCGTAATCAATGAGATCTACCATGAGTGAACAGACAGAAAAATTAATGACATATTTAATAGTCATTAAGCAAATATAAGGAATACTGCTATTATTCCTACTGGACTGAATATGTATACACAGATATGCTCATCTGAGACCTGCAACCTTTCTTCACGTCCTGTCAGCTGACTGGCTCAGACAGGAGAATGTTTAAGCCTGCACTGCCGTGTTTGTTTAGTTTGCAGTTTCACTTTAACCTGTCCCACAGGAAAACATTTCTGAAAAATGTATAGCTTGTGGGACATTTATTATTCCCATCTTGAAAGCTGATAGCAGCTTTAGACAAAGTTCTTTGTCACTGCCTTTTTAAAGTATACGGCTGGGTTGTTTGGAAATAACATGCCATGAAAAGTACCTTCTTTGATCTATTTTGTGTGTGACTGTGTTTTACGTGGCTGTGCAAAATAATGTGATATAATTGCATTTATATGAATATGATACTAAGTTTTGAGTGACAATATTTTATATGTGATTAAAGGGGTAGTTCAAACAAAAATAAAATTGCCGTCATTAATTGCTCATCCCTATGTCATTCTAAACCTGTAAGACCCTTGTGCAAGGCCATAGGAAGTAAGGAAGTTCACATGACATCAGTGGTTTAACTGTAATTTTATGAAGTTACAAGAAAAGTACAAAACAAAGGATCAGATGGTCAGAAAACTCTTGGATTTAAAAAGGTCTTATGGATTTGGAACGACGTGAGGGTGAGTTAATTAATGACCGAATTTTTATTTTTGTATGAACTAAGTATTTTGTAACGTATTTTTAGACCAATTAATCAATCTTATGGTGTATCAGTGGAAGAAAAATGTTTCTATATCACATTCTTCTTGGTATAATGAATTAAATGCATCTTCCCCAAACAAAGTAATGAGTTTTGCTCATTCAAATGGCCATTCCATCCAATGGTCTCTGTATCTGCAGAAGAGTATGGTGTATGTACAATTCATCATGTACGCATTATAGAATTGTATGCATAATGTAACTGTACTTCATTAAATAACTGTACAGACAGCATAGAGAGAGTTGACTCTACAGTTCACTACTGTATCTTCCCAAGAGTGTGCGGTGTTACACGGCCATCGTTTGAGATCTGGCAGAGGTTGACTATAGAGTGGTCCATCTCTCTCTGTGGTGTGAAAGGCTACAGATATCGACTGGTCAGATATTAAAGCTTCAGCAGGTGTCCTGTAGCACTGTAGAGACAGACCCTGAGTGAATGCATCGAATTGATCGAGCAGATAAAAAGGCCCCTCGTTGTGCATCAATAATGCATTCTCTTTATCTGGGTCACTATACGTCCCAGGAAGAGCAGTCACACTACATTTCCACATGAACCATGCAGTCCTGTTCCTAAATTAATATATCTTCCACTTTGCAAAAAACTTTACTTTTCCACTTTACTTGCTATACTTTATTTGAATGTGTTGGGATCAGTGTGTCTATTGACACTGGGTCCAGAACTTTACATCAATGTCAACTCACATTCAAAATGTGGAGGTCGGTAGGGTTTTGCAAATGTTTTTAAAATGCTTTAATAATAAAATGGTGTTTATTCCTGTGATGGCAAAACTGAACATTCAGAAGCCATTACTTGTTTCTCATTAGTCATTAGTCACATGATACTTCAGAAATCATTTTAATATTCTGACTTGGTGCTCAAGAACCATTTCTTCAAATGTAGAAAAACGACTGTGCTTTGTATATATATATTTTTAAAATGTTTTCAGGACTCTTTAATGAATGTAGAGTTCAAAAGAACTGCATTATTTTATAAAAATTAAAGAAAATGAATGCAATGCCTCTTTCTTATTTCACTAATAAATAACTGAGCCCAACCTTTCAAATAGTAGTGAATCGTAAAGCTGCCAGAAGGCTGATCATATGCCGATAACACTGTATTTATTTAACAATAAATCTTAATTAAGCAATCGTAATTAAATACATTTGCAAAATTGTTTCAAATTAACCAAAACTTTTATTTCAAGATTGTTTCAATTCAATAAATCAAACTTAGATTTACCCCTTCTGTGTATTTTAGCACATAAAAAAACGAAATAAATTGTGAATAATTTTTAAATCTATTGAAGGCCCAAATAATTTCTTAATAATTATCAAGATCAGCAAGCTGAAATGAGTGTTTGCACTCCTTCCGCAGCAGTAGTGTACAGTGAAAGGAGGACTGTGTGTGTGTGTGTGTGTGTTGAGGTCTACATGTTGCTGCATTTATGAGCTTACATTGGTCTAGGTGAAAGTGTGGCATATCGATAACCTCCCTTTGTGAGTATTGATCGAGTTATGAATGACGAGCAGCAGGGAGCGTCCCCTTTAAACGCCTGACACTGGCCATTTAGCCTTCCTTTGGGAAGGTGTGTGACAAAGGAATCATTGTGAACACAAAAGCATCTTGTCACACCTGGAGGTACAATGTTGTTCTTTCTCACAGGAGCTCCACATCAATAACTCACATAAAAGAGAATGTGAAAACACTCCCGCTGCTATAAATGACTTTTGGCATCCCATAATTTAAACTCTCTGTGCTTCACTGTCAGGTGTATCGTGTTAATTCTGCATTCATGTGTTTGATAAGCTTCATCCCCCTTTTTTTATTGGTTTCTTTTCCAATTTTTCCTGGTAAAGTTTTAGAAAACTGTTCTTAGAACAAAAGTGTGTAATTCTTAATATTGTAAAATAATTTTTTTTCCAAAGAACAGGCCTGAGCTACTGTGCCTTTAAAAAAGAAATGTTACTCAAAATAATGCCATAGTTCTTATACAAAATATTGACTTAACTGATAAGCAAGTTTTGCAGGTTTCTTCCAAGCATCTAGTTGCTCTAGATCTTGCTCTATGTATTTATGAACCTCAGTAACTCTATTACAATATCTGCAAAATCCATGTTATGGAATCTAAAACCATTGATACACTAAAGCAAAATACATAACCAGTGTGTTTGTGAAGCATCTAATGCATTTTATTAAAACAGTAAAGACTTGTGCAGAGTAATTATGTGTAGATAAGAGATTCCCACTGGCCGAACACAGAGGAACACTATCCTTTCAGGTTTTTATTTCTCTGGCAGACAACTTGCATCCACATCGACACGTGTCCCCAGAGAGGATGTATGCTTTGACTTATTCATTGTTCTTAAACATATATGTTGTTGTTCCTTCCTAGTTTGCAACCCCACAGACACAGGGTCATATATCGTGTCTCCGTTCACGTTTTGCCTTTATGCAGCACATTGCCAGTCGAGCTGTTCCACACAATCAAACGCGAACACTGGAATGATTGAATCTTCCCTTCACACTGCTGCTCTGCCTGGTACAGGACTGATTCATTTCTGAGGTGTGTGTGTGTGTGTGTGTGTATTTCGTTCTCAGGGCGAGGTGAGGATAGGGCCCCTCACTGTCTCCCCAGACAGCAGCACTAACAGGGCGTCTTTGAGGGGGGACCTCATCCGAGCGGGCGGGTGCACATCTGGGCGGCAGCACAACAAGTGGCCCACTGTGCCGCGGACCCCTGTGGCGTATGAAATCAAACGCACATTCATAACGCTTTCTGTGATTCCCCTCTGTCCCCGGTCCCCGCTCCTTAGCCAAAGTGCATCCTCGGGGGGTAGAAGAGGATCGCACCATTATCTGTGGCGCTTGCAGAATAAAACATGCTCGTGCACAAACTCGCACACAGAGGTTTTATGTCCAGCTGTTTTTTTTTCCACACATGGACAGAGGAGCGTATCACAACGGAGAGGCTGTTTAAATGACAGAGCGAGGCCTTGTGAACAACCCAACTTCCTGTTGACAAGATTCCACTCCCATAATGCAATGCTCACGATCATACGCACAGCGAGATAAGTGTCAAAGGCCCCTTTTAGCACAGCAGTGACATAAGGTGAGGTCCGCAGAAGAGGCAAACCTAGCTCTATTTGATCCATCATGTGAGATGGAAAGATCAATTGTCGTATCTTATGCATATATTGCTGGTCGTAAAGTTGATCAGGAGAGCAGAGGGAAATCTGAGAGGAAGAAAAGTATTTCTCAGATGTCCCACGTGTGATTACAGAGTTGGTCTCTTATGCAGTCATCGACAGGTGCAATAAACATTAATACAAATCTGTTCATTCCCCTGCTAAAACATCTGCCATTGAAGCATTATTCTGAACATCACTGTTTTGTTATGCACGTATTTAGAAGCTCTTTTAGCAGATAATTAAGTTTTTTAAATCACAAATGACAGAATATTATAAATAGAAAAAACAATATGTGCATTTATCAAGTGAAACCACAAACTGTTATTATACACCAGTCCTTGTTCTTTGTTAGTGTAGAAAATAATATAGAATTAAGATATACAGGATATAGAAAAAGTGGTATGTATTGTATAGAAAGTGGTGCAAAATTTTATTTATTCAATCATTTATTTATTAATTTTAACAATTTATTTTTTTTTTTAAAACAAATTAATCATTTTAGTCAGCAAGCATGCATTTAATTACACAATATATGAAGAGTTTATTTGCAAACAACACATATGTTTTCTTTTTTTATTACTTTTTTTTAAGTTATTTTTATCCTAGTCAAGATAACCCAGCTGCAGTTTAATTTGTTTTTGCAAATAAAATCTTTATATGTCTTTGCTATCTGAAATAAATAGTTACGTTGAACTTTCTATTCATTAAAGATTCCAGGAAAAAAACTTTGCATGTCGCTGTATACATGTATATCGTAACTGTTTTCAATATTGATAATAATCAGAAATACTTCATCAAGCATCATATTCAAATTATTTATGAATGTTATGTAATGCTGAAGACTGGAGTAATGACTGATAAAAATTCAGCTTTGCCATCACAGGAATAAATTAAAATATATTCAAAAACAAAACAGTCATTTTAAACTCTAATAAAATTTCACAATTTTCTTTCAAAATCGAAATGGTAGTTTCTATATCTAATGGCCACATAGAGGGTTTTTTTCTCCACTCTCCTCTCAACTTTCTTCTCCTGTCCAAGAGCCCAGCTCCTAACCTCTTTCTGTCCCTATCTTGTTCATTTTGTAGGACGGATATCCCTTCTGACTTCACAACCACACTATTTGTTGAGAGCGGTAGCTAATAACAAGAACACAAGAAAAGCATGAGAAAGAGGGAGGAGTGTGGGCTAATTCTGTGCGTTATGGGTTAGGGTGCTCCTGCAGCGATAAAATGCACTCACAGCTCTTAAAGGGCATGCTTGGGGTGAACATGCCGCGACTAACTTGCCCCAGCGCTGTTCGTTTTCAGCTGCGATCATGGGGGGCCCTGCCCGCTGCCAATATCCTGCAGATACCATGTCCAATTCCCTTTCCAGTTCATTGACTAGCCTAGATGCAGCAGCCTGTTGAGTGTGAGATGTTCTTACTTAGTTTCATGTTGAATCATGGGAAATGCAGCACAAATATTAGTCCTCCTTCTGTCTTCCAGGCTGAAACTTACAAGTACAAATTACTTATTCCACAGTAGGGTCAGTGGTTACATCTGACTAGAGAGGAGACACATATTGAGAGTGTTGTATGTACCTATTTGCATGTAGTTAGGCTTATTTGACATTTAGATAAGATATACTTCTACTAGGAGTTATTTTTAATGCAATTAGATTATATAATAATTAATTTATCAAATTAGAAAATTAATGGCATATCAATATTTGCTGTGAAAAGCCTGAAAAAAATGCATTATTGTGCAGCCTATCTAAATATACTTAAACTTATTATTATTAATAAGTTGTTTTTTTCTACACTGTATGCATGCTCGCATAAACATATATTATCTCTCACACAAATGCATTTTCTATTCCTCAGGAGTCTGTTCCTTTTGCTAGCTCTCTTGTCTCGTCCCGTGGATTGAAAGCAATAAAAGCGTCACCTTGAGTGATTTGTGTGCCCTTTGGCATTTTTTAGTTGAAAGACACTAGCCTTCTTTGAGTGTGGACACCCGTGGACCATCCCTCACAGCCTCCACATTGATATATGTTGTGGTTTGTCCCTGCTCTTATTCGTGCACAGCTGTGGCAGGCAGTGGGCAGGAACAATGGCCGTCTCTCCTTTGGCCCACAATGCCACACTTGTGCTGCCCTCTCTGGACTCCGAGGCGACCCCATCTCCTTTAGAATAGAGGGCAGAGGGAAAGAGAGAAGAGAGTAGTGACTTTACAGGAGAGATGTTAAATCACGATAGCAAAAGACAAAGCAGAAATAATGAAAAATGTGTGAGCAGATATCAGAGGATAAACATGCAACGAAGAGAATAAAGTGCTCCCCGCAGGGTGTTTGTCTTCGGTCAGGTAACTCCTGGACTGAATCCTATTTTCCAAGACAATTGGCAGACACCTGCTCTTCACAGATGGCAGTAGCAGGACTCGATTTGCTACCATCTGTTCCATATTACAGAAAGGTGCTGCACTGTTCCTTAAATATTAAATAACAAGGAGATTCTCGACACGTCCAGCGGAATGCATCTCCAAACGCTACTTTATCCCTTGGCTCTTGTTTGTCAAAGTGGGTTGTTGCGGTCTGTGTTTAGGAATTATTTGGCCTGCTCCTCATACTTCGGCGCCCAAGGTCTGTGTTTTGCACAATAACGAGAATCTGTTTTTTGTGTGCGCCGGGCCACTCGTTTTTGCTACTATTGATTCACCAGGCAGATATTTTTTTTGTTAGATTTGAGCTCCCTAATGAGCTGAAAAAGTTCTCTGGTTCATCTTGAAAGGTCAAAAGCCCAAGGAAAGTGTTCAGGTCAAAAAAAAGTTGGAGTATTTGACCTCTCTACCTAACATCTAACACCTTTAAACACGTTTGGCTTTGACTCCAACCGCCACCCTTGTTCTCCATCCGACTTGATTATTCCTATTGTCATAAGTCAAGATATAATTGCGAGATCAATTATTGATTGTTTTCTGACTTTGTTTATGCGATCTGCCAAGCGCAATTGTGTTTGTATTCATTATTTGAATATGACGTTCTCATGAGGATTTGGTTGCATTCGAGAAGAGGGTAAGAACTTTGCTCAAGGCAAGAGCATATCTTTAATGTCAGATCACACACACACATACACAGGCCTCTAGACTTTCATCTGCAGCGATACCGAGATGCTCGGCAGCACAGTTGGAGGTCTCTAAGTTGGGGCAAGGGCTCTTCAGACAGAGCGTTTCCTCCACGCATACAACACACACACACGCATACGGAGACACGCACAGCACTTGCTGTCGGCATACTTGAATTATTCATGAAGGAACAGGACAAGAAGCTACAAATGAGGTTATACAGACCTGTGCTAAAACATATGGACTTCTCTCAGCAGGAAGATGATGCTCTTTTAAATCTGTGCCACTGCATTCACTTTGAAATAAAATGGATTGGGAAGGTATTGTGCACCGGATAATAATGGCCATGTAAAATACCCATGGTTAGGGAAGAGCATTCATTTAATGATGCCATTTGCACAGTAAAAGGGAGTTAAAGCTGTGATTGGATGAGAAATTATATGTATTTAAACAGTAATATTTGAATTACTAAAGAGGAGCTATTAGGTAAAGACCACATCGGTTCGGTTGCCATCTCATGTGGTGCATGCTTGGCAATTATTAAAGATTTTAGGGAATATATACACTACAAAACAGTAATAGTGCAGGATTCTTAAATAAAGAAAGAAAGTAAAGAGAAAGCTCAAAAGAAAAGATTTTTACTCAAAATACTTTCGATCAATTAAAATGAAAACATACAGATCCCAAATTAATGTTTAATTATTGTTTTTAATATATTTAAAATTAATATAAGCACAAAATCAAATTCATTTTAATGTATTATTAAATATTTTGTATTATATTGTTGCATCATATTTGGTATATTTCTATGTATATTTGTTTGTGTGCGCATTTGTGTTGATATATTTGCTTCTGCTCGCTCATCTCTAATTATCTTTGTGAACGGAAGCATTTTGCAGTGGAGTCAAATATTCGAGAAAAAAAAACAAAAAACTAATATCTGACTATCTTTTCATCATTTTCTTTTTTAGCGATTCAAATGTAACATATTGTCTAACATTTGTCCTGCCAAACGTTCTGACCACTCATACTTTACTTCGAACTTCCTTTATTACATACTCTGTAATCTGGTGCCAGTCTGAAGATCTGAGTCATTAGCTTTAGGCCATTCCAATAGACTTTGCCTTAAAAGAAGCTTAGAAACGATGAAGAGAAATTATCACAACCTGTGGACATGCACACATGGGTCACTGGACTGTACCAGTGCCACCAAACTGGGAGGGGTGGAGAAATTTCTCTGATGGTTTCTACAAGTAAAGAAACACAGGAAGTGGGCCAAAAATAATAATGACCCATGTAGCTTTCCTTTTTTTTCTGATCATGCATTTGTCAGTACACAAGCAGTTAGGTGATGTAAATTATTGCTTAGACTTGCATTGTCAAGACAATATGTTATTTTATTTCCATTGAATATCAACCTATCCCTGGCCTTCCTCATTGTTCATCATTTCTTACTTTTAATTCCTGTATGTGCTTATTTTAAGGGGATATATATATATATATATTGTAAATGCTGGCGCTAGAGAACACGACAAGACAGGACGAAGTTGTGAAAACAAACCCTGGAGGGTGGATTTTATTTAATAGTGCATGTAAGTTAGGGGTGTAACGATACGCGTATCGTGTATCGTACGATTCATGGTCATTTTCCAAATCATAGTGATCATCCCTATCCCTTTGCTAGTGGGCACTTGAGAGAGCAGTGCACGTGCGTGTCATTATTTAGTTGTTTGGAATGCACTTGTCCACAAGCGGAGCGATGTGAT
>JAUCNO010001888.1:10641349-10665714 GCA_032353835.1 Enteromius viviparus
GTCTGTTAATGAATACCCAGGATTAACCGCTAACCCCAGGTTTAATATAAGCAGTGTGAAACATGATTACAGATAACACAGATAACCCTGGGTTAACAATTTCAAGTGTGAAAAGACCTAGAGTGTAAGAAACAACAGAAATAATTCTAAAGCAGCTTTATAAAAAGAGCAAAGTACACAACCTTTTCTCAAACACTTCCAGCGTCAGATGCAGCAGCTCTCGTTTGCTCTTTTCTCTCTTCTTGATCATCTCCAGGATGCTCATAGTTCGGCTGAACTCTCGCCTCAGCTTCAGCATCTTCTCATAAGACACTTCGTCATTCTTGCGATTCTGCAGAGAGATGAATTAAGAAATATGCTGTGCAAAACATACATCTGGCATTTAAAAAACTGTTGATGAAAATAAAAGTGAATAATATTATTAGTTAAAAAAAATAAAAAATCAGACGCAACATAGGGAGGCAACATCGGTGCACAAACAAAAAAATATTTCCATTTGGAAAGTAAGAACAAGTCTTGTCTGAATGCCCTCTAACAATACTGCTTGAGGAATGTATGAGAGCACAGAGCACATGCATACCTTCCTAGTCTGCATCTTCTCTGTGCGACGCCTGAAGGCCACGTAAGCATCATTGTTGGTGGAACCATCCCTCTTCTCCTGCTTGATCTGAGGGATGAGTGATGGGCCCCGGCAGTTCTTCCTTTTCCTCACCCAGTAGTCATACACTGACTTCAACAGGTAGTCATCTTCGTTGAGCAGCAGCTTGGCTTCCTGAAGAGTGACCAACTATACAAGAAGAAAGAGAAAGAGAGAATATGTGTGTTAATGAAAGTAAAAAAACTAGGTAGGTTTTTTTTGAACTGCATAATTTTTAGATCAGCGTCAATCACATAATGGGTCCTATATAGCTATAGGACTAGAATTTCTTGCCGTTACAGTGAGAATAATGGTCTGTGTAAAATACAGTGCTTTCTGTGAAGAATTACTGCCTAAATAATGAATTATTTTATTCAGTCAACTTTTCACTCATTAAAATGTATCAATTTCCAATAACAGATTTCAGATGATTGAAACTGAATTCTAAAGGATCATATGCCACTGGCTACTCAAAATGTAGGTTTTCCACCATAGGAATAAATTACATTTTAACCCTTTATAGGGCACTCATCGAAATAATAGGAAATTAATTTCAACCCTGGAATGTTGTCGGGGGCTTTAACAAGACTTTTAAGCTTTTGTGACTTTATAAAAATAATTAAAATTTTATGTTGTAAATCTAGGTCAATTAAATTACCAAATATGGTTGCTCGCCAGTCTATGGTCATTTGTTTTCTCAAAAAGGGCATATATTTACAATGTTAAAAACACAAATAAAATATAAATAAATACATAAAATGTACATACACTTTCTCTTTTAATTATTTTTTTTCCTTTGTTTTATTTTTTTTATGTGCCATAGTCTTCTGTTTTCCAAAAGCTGGATATATACAGAAATTTACAGTTTAGATCTACTGAAAACAAAGAATACTAACAAATATGTAAATATATAATAAAAAAGAGAAAATAGATCAGTAGTTTAGGTGGTAACACTTATCTTAGCAGTAATACGGCTCACAGTAAAAATAAACACCAATGTATGCCATAATAATATAAACTGAGTTAAAAGTAATAAATGAATAAAATCTATGAAGTCAAACATTATATTACACAATTTATGACTCGATCATTTCAATTAATCTCTCACTGAATCACTGCATAATGTATTACAAACCTGTGTCAACATTACTTACTCTTGTCCTACATTTTAATGCATTATTTGTATATACATAAAAAAATAGAGATCGCTCTAATGAATGATCAATTAAGTTAACAAATATAGTTATTTGCCCGATAAAGGGTTGAAATGATTTCCAATAGAAAAACAGTTATTTGAAATTGTAATAATATTTTACAATATTACTGTTTGTACTGTAATATTTTACTACTGGAACAAACAAACAAAAAAATATATATATATATATACAGTCAAGTACAGACCTCCAAACCTTGTACTGTAGTTTTTGGCAAAATTTATTTATTTCACCGTTGGCTTTGCTCTCATTCAATTGGCTGACTCCTGACCTAATGTCCTACATCCTGCAGCTAAAACTAGATAAAAAGCACTGACTTGTTATTACCTGGTTGGTGCTTGCTTTCTCTAACCGATCCATCATGGTCTCGAACTGCACAGGTTTGAGCTCCATTTTGCGGTTAAGTCTGTTCAGTAAAGTCTCGTCTTCTGAGTCCATATCATAGTCAGGCAGCTCGTTATCCAGACCCAGAGCTGGTATGAAGTAAAAGATTGAGATTCAAATTCAAAGCACACTCTATTTGTTAATTAAAATCAATTAAAGTCACTAGGATTTGAAGCTAAGGGTCACTCACGCTGGATATGGATGAGCTGTTTGGGGATGCGGAACTCTCCTTTGTAAAGACGGTCATAATACGTGATGTTACTCTCAGCCTCTGGCACAGGGATGACCATACTCTCCTTCTTCTCCCTGAACACCTGCTGGGCAGAGATGGCCCTCTGGAGATGGTGCTCCTGAAACACACCGTGAGAGACAGAGGATGAGTAAACCTAATTCTTCATTCGCTGAGTGCGAATAGAGTGTAACACCACATATGCCACAATAGTAAAGGTTTTGTCACCTCCTACTTTACACTAAGTATTTCCACTAGAAAGTGAGCCCAGTTCGTTAAGTTGAAACTGATGTAGCTGGACTCAGCAATAAGAAAAAGTTCAAAACTCACACAGAGACGGAAATAAAAACTGGGCAAGTACCACTTCTAATGCAGCTGAGAACAGCAACGTGATGAAACCTACTGCAATGGCTTACATGGCTCGCAAGCATACAAATGAACTCCAAGTCTTTCCAATGACTTTTGGATTCATAAGAGACTCGCTGTGGTAGTTGGTTCAATAATAGAAAGGTGAGCAGTTCATTACCAGGTGGGTGAGGCGAGCCAACGCAATCTGTGGATCATAACTCATGTAGCTTGGCCTATACTATATGTCTGACCAATACAACCTCTTGATCTTGCCTGATCATGGCAACATGGGTTTTAGCAAAAGTCACTTCACTAAAAAATTAAATCATTAAACTGAAGAAATCTAGGACTTGTAAAACAGCTGAAGATGTTTTGACAGTTATGTCAAGTGATTTAACCATGTACTCCAATTATAGTAATATGCTACATATACAGTCAATTTTCAGTCAATAACATTTTGTTTCCTTTCCCAAATGGGTTTCTTAAATTTTACCAGACCAAAACAGTTCCTTTTATGAAAAAGTAAAAATGTATAACATTTTAAAAGACAACAAAAAAGACATTAGTTTTTTTTTTTATGGTTTTCTTTTTTATTTTTAAAAGAAAATTTTATAGTAGTAACGGTAAGATAATAATAATACAGTCAGTGTTAAACTGTTATTAATAAAGATTGTCATTACATAGTTCCATAAGATATGGTACACACATAATTATACATACGTAGAGTAATAACAACAATTATATTTACAACAACAAAACAATGACACATTTTAAACCAACAATATTTTTTATAAATGAAACAGTTAAATTAAACAATATTTCACATTTTTATTTTCCTTACAAAACAGAAATATCTGTCATGGAAACATGGTAATATCATGGTACTTTAATATACAATGATACTAAATCATTTCCATGTTCATATACCACTGTATTATATGATACAGAAATATAGGAGGTAACTTTAGTCATGCTATATTGGTGACTAGGGCCTGGTGCTGCTGAAACTAAACATCCGAAGAATCAGTTTCAGCCTTCAGAAGCACGCCGTTCAGCTCGTGTATTCCTGTCGTAACATCTGTAAATCTCGAACGCATTTACGCAAAATGGCTGACGTCAATGCGCATTCACCACTAGCAAATGTCTCACGTAAATAACTTTGCTCACGCCACTAGTGTAAAAGATTTCCCACGGCTAAGCAACTGTCGTAAATATTATACGTAACCTAGAGCATTAGAACGGCGCTTGCGGATCCCTTCGAACAGAGACCGGCCTTACGTACTAAAACGTACGTAAGAGATACGTGAATACCAACACCCTGCTATGCACCTGAACCTCATGAAAAATTATGAATTTAAAATCATTTACATACCGACTCCTCTTCCTTTTCCATCCCGGTCGGCATCTGCGGAACCGCTCGGTTGATGGAGACGCAGTCGGTGAGGTCCGGGAGGTCTTTATTGCGGTAGATCGGCAGCGGTTTGGCGGCGTCTAGCGCTCGCGCGCGGAACGAGAGTTTACTCATTGTTTTCAGCGATCACAAACACACTAAACACGGATCATTCGGCACAAATACACACACGAGCCGACGGTTCTCTCCGCGGCCGCGCTCACTGACGTCCCTCCGATCGAAATACGGCGGTTAAAGGCATCTCTGAGCGAGTTCTGGTGTTTTTTCACGGGCTTTTTTTTCTCGGCTGGTGTGAAAACATGGCGGACATGATCCCGACAGTCCGCGCGACACTGCCAAAGAGCGTGAGCGGGAGCGCGCGGGTACCGCTGCGCGCGTACACGGTGTTACGACACGCGGGCACGAGGAGCACATGCGTGTATCGCAGAGCTGTCATATACATTAGTAGACACAGTCTGTAACATATCCCCAGCGATGTGTGTTACATATTCTACGCAGCCAAAGATGGTCTACAATCCAAAACTCAACGTAATATTCAAGATTTTGGGTCACAGAATGTTGATTAAAATAGCTACCTATTGGCCTATTGATCAATCGTGTGCATTTGGGGGAGACATGTATCCCTCTCAGAGCTTGCCGATGCAGTTTTATGAGAAAATGTTGCTGTTTTATTAGGAGGTGAAGAGAAGACATATAAGTTTTAGAAAAACGTAAACATAAAGGTCCACATAGAAACTCTACAGGTTTGCACACATTAGTCAATTTTATTCCAAAATATTAATGAATTGCAATGAAATTATGTCGGTTGATACCTTCTTATTCAGGTTAGGCATAGGTTGGTGATTCACTAGGCAACCGTTTGAGCAATTTTGCCAGGAAACTTTTTTGATAGCTTTTCAGTTGAGAATGGGTAATGCATTTCTATCTGGGTAATTTTGATCAGTCTTGGACCCTGTGTCTCACCTGGTTGATTGTTGATGGTAACATTTCCTAAAGTTGCCCAGCAATATTGCTTAAAAAGTTGCCCAGCAACAGACTATTGAATTTAACATGATTTTTTTGAAAAACACAAATTTTCATAATTTCATAATCATAATTACAGACAAATGTGAAGAATAGGGCCTGCCAATTTTCATTAAATGCAAGTAAAATCCATAAATACTATGGATTAATTGAAAAAAATAAATACAAAATAAAACTACTGTGTTGTCTATTTGTTAACCAACAAAACTTCTTGCTAATCAAAAATTAAGTTATGATATATTTAGAGTAGGAAATATACAAAATAATTTCCTGGAATACAAACTTTAATATCCTTATGACTTTTTGGCATAAAGGAGAAAGTTATTGTATTGATAAAAATAAACCCATGCTACTTATGGTTTTATGATCAAGGGTCACAAGCGTTCGATTCTAATGCAGTTATTTTGTTGCTGTCTTTTGATGTAGCAACAAAATTATCAAAACATATTGCACACATTTAATTGGGATTATTCTTACTCAGCTTTTGAGTTCATGATGTAACACAGTAGCCTATTCTGTTGACATAAGTTTCTTAAATAAATAACATCCATCCTCCTCTCATGTTCGATTTCTGATACTGGAATTGAGATTCATGTGCAGTCTGTTAGCAGGCGGCCAGCCAGCAGAAAGGAAAGTGTAGCATAGGGAGCTGCTTGGAAAAAGTTACCTGCTAAGACACAAATCATTTTTAATGAGAGGAACGAGCAGAACTTAAAGCGCAGAGGCAATCCTATAAACCAGTGGTGGATGTGAGATGGATAAGTGGAGAGTGTCTGAGAGCTGCAGGGGCTGGGTGTTCCTCTGGAGAACATTGCCTATATTGCTTACACACACCAGAAACAGTAAATTAATTGAAACATTTATGTCGTGTGCTGCTGTTTTAAAAGTTTATGGTGAGCAAGTTAGTCCTTTTTTAATGTTGCAACAATTAATTTTTCAATTAAATGCTGTTCTTTTGAACTGTGTATTCATCAGATAATATTCCCTGTTAAACGAAACCAACAGCATGGTTAGGCAGGTTTTTAATCATAACAGCTATACTGTTCCTTATTTGTTTGTGAGCTGAGCAGGAGCTAGTATCTTAAGACCAGCTCAGGATTATGCAGCTTAAACCAGCATAGCTAACCAGCATTTGCTTTTTTTCCCAAAAGAGTTGACAATTATTTATTTATTAAAGTTTTGACAGAAGTATAAAGTAGTATAACAACTCAGTGATTTTTGTGATTGGTCCACCATTGTTTAAAAGAATTCTAATGCATGTTTCATCACATAAATTGACTGATAGCACTAGACCAATGTTAATGAACTGAACAGAAATGCTGAAATGGAAGGAAAAAACATTTGACTCTAACCCTCAGTGAAAGACAAAACTTCAACTTCATAGAAAGGAAGTGTCATTGAAAAAATATGTTCTGGAATGATTTTTATTTCACAAATAATATATTCCGTATTCACTTGTGATGGGTTACAAACAGAATAGAAATACCATTTGTTTTATTTATTTTTGATGAGAATGCCTTGTGGTAGTTTCATGTTAAATGATAATTTACTGATTAAACAAAAACGGGGCACTTAATTCCTTCACTGTCAGTTTTATAATCTGGAATGTATTTTTCATTTATTAATACATATACATATATGATGTTAGAGGGGTGGAGAGATGAATGTAACTTTAAGTGTTAAAACTGTTATGTTTTAACATGTTGTTTTGAATCTAAAACCAATATTGAATGTGTGTCTAACTGGGTTTTTCAGCACTCGCAGATCTGGTCTCAGCAGTCTCTCTGCAACAATTCATGGTTGAAGTCCTCGCAGGCATTGAAATCTCAGGTGTGAATTAGTGTTAACTGCTGGTATCAGGATGAAAGGTAAGTAAGTAGCTGATAATAGCATCACATGTTTCAAAGATAGCCATTCCAATTTGTCACAAATGGTTTTCTTCCTTTCTTAAATTGCCCCTCTCTTCGTCAAAATAGCTGTCCTTGCCTTTTAATGTAGTCTGGAGGTGTTTCAGCCTCTCTGTGCTGTGACAGCTATGATGTTCCTCATTATTGTACTGCATATTTTGCTCTTTTCCCCCTCAGGGTCCTGTTCTTTGGTACACTGGGTCTTAGACCTTCTACGCCCTGTGTGTTCTGAATGTGATGTTTCACTTCACCAAATAATGGTGACAAGAATGTGGCCCAAGTGTCTCGCAGTGTTGTACAAGTAGGAGTTTATTTGGTCTGAGTTGAACTCCTTCTTTATTTTCGGGAGAAGATTCCCTAGGGTAGAAGAAGGAGTAGAAATTAATAGCTTAGCGAGTCCACATAGCTTGCAAATGAACTAAACACCACCTGAATTATATATCATGAGCTACGTGAATTGCTGAGGGGGAACAGGGAGCCCACAGGCCTTCGTGATTTCCTGATGTGCATGGGCCACAGGCATTACTAGACCCAGTTTCATCTCAGCTCAAGTGTGAAAGTGCATTTACTGTGCAGTGTTTTAACTTCTTTTTGGTCACGTGATATTGACATAACAGTCTGAAAGTGTAAAGGGAGAAAAGCAGCCTAAGTAACTACTTCTATTTAAGATTCATAACATTCTATTTGCCAAAGCATTGGTAAATTTAAAGACATACAAACAATTGAAAACACTAATTCACAAAGAGAGAGGATTTTCAAGTTTATCTTAAAAGAAAAATGAAGCACAGCTCACTCTATATAGCTGCTTATGGGTCTATTATATTCATCTGTATTGCAACACTTTTTTCCCATTTTTTCTACGGAGAGTAGCCAGTTTTACTTTTCTCACATTTATCCACCAAACACAGAAATGTGCCTTCTGGATTGGATATAAAATGTCCTTCATAAATACTGGAGACTGCCTTATACATATTCAGTTGTGTACTGATCTGAAATTGTCAGGTAAAAGACATTTGCTCAAAAATCAAATCTGACATTTCTCCTTGTGTTGTTGTAGTGCAAACAAAAACAATAATCATGTCAACACTAACATACAGGGGGTAAGGAAAGTATTCAGACCCCTTTAAAAAATGTTGAACTCTTTGTTATATTATAGCCATTTGCTAAAATCATTTAAGTTAATTTTCCCCCTCACACAGCACCCCATATTGACAGAAAAACACAAAATTGTTGGCATTTGTGCAGATTTATTAAAAAAGATCATGGTCACATGGTTCTAAGTATTTGCTGTGACAGTCATATATTCAACTCAGGTGCTGTCCATTTCTTCTGATCATCCTTGAGATGGTTCTACACTGTCTTTGAGTCCAGCTGTGTTTGATTATATTGATTGGAATTGATCAGGAAAGCCACACAGCTGTCTATTTAAGACCTTACAGCTCACAATGCATGTCAGAACAAATGAGAATCATGAATTCAAAGGAGCTGCCTGAAGAGCTCAGAGACAGAATTGTGGAAAGACACAGATCTGGCCAAGGTTACAAAAAAAACCCTGCTGCACTTAAGGTTCCTAGAGCACAGTGATTAATCATTAAATGGAAGTTGTTTGGGATGACCAGAACCCTTCCTAGAGCTGGCGGTCCGGTCAAACTGAGCTATCGGAAGAACCCAAAGATCACTGTGAAGCATGGTGGTGGCAGCATCATGCTGTGGGGGTGTTTTTCAGCTGCAGGGACAGGAGAACTGGTTACAATCGAGGGAAAGACGAATGCGGCCAAGTACAGGGATATCCTGGACGAAAAACTTCTCCAGAGCATTCAGTACCTCAGACTGGGCCGAAGGTTTACCTTCCGACAAGACAATGACCCTAAGCACACAGCTAAAATAATGAAGGAGTGGCTTCATAACAACTCCGTGTCTGTTCTTGAATGGCCCAGCCAGAGCCCTGACTTAAACCCAGTTGAGCATCTCTGGAGATACCTAAAAATGGCTATCCACCAACGTTTACCATCCAACCTGACAGAACTGGAGAGGTTCTTCAAGGAGGAATGGCAGAGGATCCCCAAATCCAGGAGGAAAAACTTTTTGCATCTTTCCCAAAAAGACTCATGGCTGTATTCGATCAAAAGGGTGCTTCTACTAAATATTGAGCAAAGGGACTAAATACTTGTGATATTTCAGATTTTATTTTATAATAAATCTGCAAAAATGTCAACAATTCTGTGTTTTTCTATCACAGTATGGGGTGCTGTGTGTACATTGAGGAAAAAAAATTAAATGATTTTAGCAAATGGTTACAATATAACAAAATGTGAAAAATGTAAGGGGGTCTGATTACTTGCCGTACCCACTGTATATATATATATATATATAATATATTTACATAGTCTTGGGCAAAAATATTAGCACCGTTGCAATGGTCTATCATTACATTTTATATCAGATTAATTTCAGCTACTGAAAACTATTTTAATATCTAGTTTTAATTAAGCTATTAGCAGTTAGCACTGAGTTCAGATCCTCAGGTGCCTCATGTGAACCTCCTGTGACCTCTGGAGATGCTGAAGAGGCAGGTAACAGATGTATATTGAGTACACTGGCTTTGTGACTTCGGTGTTTGGGGAGCTGCCAAATGATTCTAGGGACACATGTTTTTCCCAAGAGGGGCTCAGTGAAGATGTTAATTTTCTCCTCCAGCAATAATGGCCCTCTCTGAGGTTATTATCAACCACTCAGTCTCATAGGATGAAATGCTGAACCATTTACTTGCTGTTCTTAATCAACATTTTTAATTCTGGACTGTGAAATCTTTTTTTTTTAGATATATACAATAAAATTAGTAAAATACAACTATATATTAGCCTAAATTATTAGCTTAAGCAAAACAAATTCAAGACATTAAAAAAATATATAGTATATGAATAATTTTAAGATGGCAGCCTTGTTATTCTCAGACCTTAAGGCATGAGCACATCTCGCCTAGTGGATGCATTGTAGTTTTTTTCTTCTTTTTGTTATGTTAAAGTCAGTGTAGCACACAGCAGTGTGTTAGGAGAATGTTGTGTCAACTCCCACACTGTTATTCAAGGACATTTGCTGCAGCCTGAGCAGGTGCATCAGTTCAACAGAGAAACAGTGATCTGAGATGCTGGACACTTCATTATATATTTGTAGAGCGGGGCATTCAGTCCCTGCTGACGTACTGCTGGAGAGCCAATCCATTTTTTAAAAAAGAGATGCTGATGACACAATGACAGCGATTTTTTAAAACACCTGCAAATTATTATTTAAAATCAGGATGTCAGCACCAAGAGCCTTGTGGGAGCGTCCCAAATTCGAATACCATCTTGAGGGCCTTTCCTCTCTTTCCCCCTATGATAAAAATAATAAAAAATAAAACAAACAAACACAACAACAACTGGGATGCATAATTACTAATAATAATAATATGGGACTCTGCATGGAGCACAAGCCAGTCATAAGTAGCACGGGTACATTTGTAACAATAGCCAACAATATGCCAGTATGGGTTAAAATTAAAGATTTATCTTTTATGCCAAAAATCATTAGGATATTAAATAAAGATCATGTTCCATGAAGATATTTTGTAAATGTCCTACCTTAAAAATTTCAAAACGTAATCTTTAATAATATTCATCGCTAAGAACTTAATTTAGACAACTTTAAAGGCATTTTTTAATATTGTTTATTATTAAATGTTCAAATAGTTCTCATTTAAATATTGTCCTATCATATCAAAGCATATGGAAAGCTTATTTATATTTGAACTTTTCTGAAATAAAATTGGACACCTTATGCCTGTTTTTGTGGTCACATATAATACCTGCACTACCATTTAAAAGTTTGGCTTCAGCAATATTTTATGAAGTGTTTGAAAACTCTTATCGGTTTAATGGATTCTTGGTAAATAGAAGTATGAATTTTAGTAAATTTTAATGAATTAGTCATTAATTTATTGAATTACCAATTATTAATTATTACTGAATATCAGTATTAAAAATAATGTTACTGAGCTCAAACATTTTAAATTTATTAAAACAGAATTAGGCCAAATGCTGACATCTAGTGGTGTGTTGACCAATAACAGCTATTCAAATACCTGTCAGGCTGGACAGTACTGATCCCAGCATATGCAACAACTTTTGCAAATAAGTTCAGTGAGACACAGCAGACATTCGAGAGCAGTCACTATACTTTATTTGAGGGGAATAGTAGCATAAAATTTCATCTGTACATTATGTAACAATTACGTCTGATCAGGCCCTGAATGCGTTAAATACTCGAGAGAAATGTGGACAAAAATGGCATGTCCAGCACAACAGTAATACAGCTGCTCGCACCTAAAATGGAGAGTTTTGGTAAAATGGAGACATTCACTCAATGGTGTAGTTGAGAAGAAACATGGCCACCGAAGACCGAAAGTGTTTCTAAAAAAAAAGAAAAGAGAGAGAGAAGCTGCTGGTCAATTCCCAGGAGCAATACTTGCAACGCTGCACCATGTTGTCTGTCGTGCTACACTGTTTGTTCAATCTTTTGAACTCTGTGAGTGGAAGTCTGAGGTAAAGGATTGATTCTTTAGTAGTGTTTTGTCTGACCAGTTTTAAAAATAGCATCACTTCTCATTGATCCAGAAAAGAAGAATGACAGTTGGGCCATGATATAAATTAATAAAACTAAAATACAGATGTACAAAATTAACATTAAAATATTCAATAATAATATCAATAAAGGATTTTTTTTCTTTGAGACATAAAAAAATGCATGCTCTTTTCACAATCTAAAACAACATTCATATGTACATACGGTGCATTATTCGAGTCTTCTACTAAACACGGGGTTTTTAAAGTTTGGCTTATCCATCTTATTCAACCTCACTCCACCCAGATTCCCTAACTAGAAAACCAAAAACAGACAGGGTACAGGACAGCACCTGGTGAAAACACTCTACAAGCCAGCAGCAGTCACGCAGCTTATTGAATCATCTGTAGTGTTTAGTCAAAAGTGAATCACAAGAACCTCAAGGAGATGCTCTCAGACCAGAGCGCTCATCCTGTAAATGAACCAGGTACTTCAGCTTGATGTTATAACCAAATGACCTTAAATGCAATGACCTTTGCATCTACCGAGCCTTTAAAAGATGGCACAGGCCCCTGTATGAATTTACCATCAGATGAAGTAAAACAGAATGAGCTGGCTGAGAATGCTACAGTAGAGAGAGAGACAGAGCTTTCTTTAAAAGGGAACTAAAGGGAAAAGGGACTTTTCTAAAATTGCATACGATTGTATGGACCTGAACATTGTCAAATGCATCACATTGTAAAAGCAAAATGAACCAAAGTGAGCCACTGAATCATACTTTACGATTTGTTCAGACAGGCAACAGAAAATAGATTGCTTATCAGACTTATATCAGTTCAGAACGTTGTATGAAAAACATGAAGAGCTGTTTACAAACTGGATTTAAACCACAGTCATACGTGGTTTGAAATAGATTAAAATTATATATTTTTACAAACTTGAATGGTCAGATCAGATCTCAATTAATTTTTCCACCATTCAGGATGTGCGCATTGAAAGTAAAAATGAAGCATATTAGATGATTTGTTCAGACAGGCAGCACAAATATGATTCAGAATTGGATTCAAATCAGTTTAGTTGTTTGTAGTCTGAACAGAAAAAACAAAAACATTTTTACAAACCTGATACAAATCACATTAACATGTCGTTTTAAATCAGATTAAAAAACCGCTCAGATATTTAGAAATGTGTTAAGCCTGATTTGTCAGCTCAGATCTGAATTCATTTTTTTTTACCCTTTTGGGATGCGATATTGAAAGCAAAATGAACCAAAATGAATTATATTTCGGGACTTGTTCAGACAGGCAGCAGAAATCCAATTTAGCATCTGATACAAAATCAGTTTAGTTGTTTGTAATCTAAAAGGGATACAAAAACCCATAATAAAAGCATAATCAAATACAAACCAGATTCAATCAAATTATCAGTTTCAGTGTGAACGGTCTGATCAGATTCCAAGCAGATTTAGTTTTCTGGAATGGATATTGACTACACTGTCCAAACAAATGTTGCAGATTTCTCGCAAAATTATTCTAAAGGTCAAATTTGCAAATCAAATTGGATTCTAGTGCAGTGTGAATGTAGCCAAAGAGCAGCAGCGAAGAAGCTGTTCTTTTGAAAGACTGTCGGCCTGTTGGCAGAGAGTTACTGCATGTGTTCGGTCCCCATTACAGCATTTTATTAGCTTAATACTCTCAGACAACCGGGCGTCATAACATATGCATAGCCTGACGTCGACTTCACTTTGTGATGTACATTATGGTCTAAGCAAACTGCTAGGCGCTTGGATTTTTACCACACTGGAAGTGGCCTGTGAGCTGTGAAACAGTCCCTGCTTAGGATGTTATTGCACATAATATGACCACACTAATAAGGTGTTATATTAAGGGCCCTTGCATACATAATACAACAAGGGTCACCAGAATGGCACCAGAGGGCTCAAAGCAAAGGGAAACGCTTCCTGAGACATACTGAGATACAGTTCTTGTAGAAGTGTGTAGAAGGTCGCCTGGCTGCTGCTTGACGTGTTACTCGTGAGGTCGGCCTGCATGAGGAGGCTGGTACAAATGCAGAGCACGAGGGCGGTCTTCTACTCGCAGCGCGACAGAAGCGGACAGCGAGGAGACCATAGAAGACCAAGACTGGATGATTCCAAATGGAAATGAAAAAGAAAAGAATGATGCCCTGAAGACAAGAAATACTTCAGATCAACCAATAATGAAGGGGTTTGCATGACTGCTAACGGGATCTCATGCACAAGCTCCACGTGATAAAGGTTTGAAAAGCTAAGAAAAATAATATTGAACCAAAAAAAAAGAAAGAAAAGAAAACAAGGCATGCACATACGTCAATGTTGTGAGGACACCGCAAACCTATATTGGTAAGTGCTTCACAAAATTCATATTTTCAGGGATTTTTTTCTTCTCAACAGGTCTTGATAAAGGTCAAAATAAAAAACAAAGCATCACATTTTAAACAGCAGGGCAACACAGAGAACTAAAAGAAAGAAGGCAGAACACTGGTTTATGAATGGCCATTGTTTCTTGGCATAATCTGTCATATAAAAAAAGTTTTCCCCGTATTTAAAAAGCTTCCGTGCCAAATGGAGGTCATCGAAAAGCCTCTTTTTTATATTATATAGTGTTACAAAACAAACTCATTATTAGGATGAGAAACTGAGGTATACCTTGTCAAGAGGTTGGTGGTTATCTGACAGAAACTCTGAAAGCTTTCAGAGGAAACACGTGTTGATTTGGGTCGTATCGTCACCCTTTCTGTTGATATCTGTACAGCAGCGTCACACTACACATTCAAAAAGCTGTTTCTTATTGGCATTACAATAGTCATTCATACAAACACAATAAATGTGTCTTTTTTTTTTTTTTTTTTTTTACATGGACGTTGCCCTTTTTTATACTGAAATGACACGAGCTCCGTGCGAAGGAGGAGTCTCGTTTACTCCTTGAATGGGAAAGTTTATTCTCCGAGTAGGTTTTTGATGTCGGCTTATAATCCATCCGTCCTTACCAGAGCGCCCTGTGGTACTAGTTTATATATACACAACGCATACAATAACGTCGCTGGCTCCAGATAAACCTGTATTAAACCCAGATTCGGCACAAAATGCACTGTCTGCATTTGCTCCAGCCGCAAGTAAAGGACGATTATCCAGCATGTCTGAAGCCAGCCATCAGAACAGCAGTCCACCACCATCCCCGACGTGTCTTTTCTGTTCGGTCAGCCCGCAATTCACATGCTGATATCCTCTAGTCATAGGCTGGACTCCTTAGGGGGATAGTCCACGTTGGTCACCATTGTTACAACGGTGACTATTTCTTCTGGGGCGGAGATGCTGGTCTGCCGCTGCATTTGGATCACACGTTCCTCGACGCATCCCGCGGAGAGACGCGCCTCAGCCTCGTGGTCCCAACATTCTTCTATAGTCTCGCACAACATTGCCAGACCCTGAGAGACAAATTAACGTGTTTTATATTAAGTACAATATTTGTCTTTAATAAAAAGTTAAGTGTAGCGGGGAGGTTTAATCGTGATTACGTACTGGATGTTTCTGCCAGCACTCCCTGAGAGTGGGGCGAAGCTTTTTGTGGACCACCACCTCCTGCATGTCCTCTAGAGTGGGGTGCTGGCCCACCTCCTCCTCAAACGGAAGCATGTACTCATCCACTGGACCTTAAGTAAGTAATAAACAAACACGTTCATTCTATGCCTGAGGGTAACAAGCCTTTTTTAAACTAGGGTCCAGAGACATCAGGGAGCTAAAAGGGGTACAATTATAAATTTGCAAGAACAAAAAATAGACAAAAAAAGTTTTTTTTTTTTTTTTAAGAATGTCCAAAGTCATGGTAACTAAAATCGCTGATTAGCAATGAATGTGGTTATGCATTGTTTTCTAATATTTAATCAAGTATTGCGCTTTAGTTTATGATTATTAGACCCCTTTTTGAAATAATTTCAAGCTGTATAAAAACTACTTAAAATTTTATGTATATTGGAGATAAAGAAACCTTTTTTCCGTGCAAAAATGAAAACTGTCACCATTTACTCCCTCACATAGATTCAAACCTGTACGAAATAGAGTCTGCTGTAGAACACAAAAGATTATATTTTGAATAATGTTGGGAACCAAGCATGGTTTTGGTGACCATTGAGTTGTTAGGACAAAAAAATAAGAAATTTAAAAAAAAAAAATAAAACCTAAAGAAAGAAGTCTTTCAGACTTTAAATGACATCAGAAAATGGGATGACAACAAAAACAGACTGAAATGAGCCTAAGATAAAAATAATTACATTCTTCTGAAACGAAAAATGAGGAAGAAGATTTGGAGAAGCAGCAGCTACACAGAAATATATTTGATCTGCCATCACACTATGTCATCCATTCAATTCCATCATGCAATGCACTCAATAAGGTCGTCACACATGACAACTGTCACAATAGTCCCTGAGGTCTGCTTCACTGTCCACACCTGATCAATACTGTTCCATTAGACCAGAAACCAATAATCAATAATAGTAAACTTACTGCGCATAAAAGTCAAAGCGACAGGAAAACATACTGGAAATGTGTTTGTGTGATCAGTGAATGCTGCCAGACCCATTACAACTCAAATGTCAATCAGATTTCTACTATAAAATAACTGATATAACTGCACAGACTAAATTCAAAATGGTCTAAGAGCTCACTCATACGTACCATCAGATGCAGTGCAACGGGCCGCCAGTTCCCACAACACAAGTCCCACGGCATACATGTCTATCCTGAGGAAAGCATCTCGCTGGAAGTTGATGGCCCCTTCCAACACCTCCGGGGCCATGTAACGTCTGGTTCCCACCTGGAGTGCACAGAGAGACCTCCATTTGGTTAGCATAACAGTTAAAATGGAACATGCACATGCATATAGTATGCCTTGAATAGTGAATTATAGGCAAGAGTCCAGCTGCCAGAGCAACCATACATTCAAGTATATGAGAAAGTTTTAAATTGAATAAAATGCTGTATATGTAGCGGGGAACTACCAGCACTATCGTTGTTGAGTTAATTAGTATCCTATAATATTGTTTTAATTGTTCTGTTTGTTCATGGTTTTATTACCAACTGTTTAATTGAACATTTTTGGGAAAAACTTCAAGATTACTTAATTTTGAAACTCTTGAAGGCTGCATGCCATGGTTTTAATCAAATTGGTTGGCATTTATATTACCATTTAACTTTTTGCACAAAATACTTTTGTTCTCAATAGCATATACATTTTTTTGTTGAGGTACTGAGAATAAAGTTTAACTGCTGATATGGTATGGAGTACTGACATTTTGTTGTCGTGACAAGTCTTTTATGTAGGCAGCACATAAGGTTGTGAGATACAGCCTCTGTTACACCTCCATAGAAACATATTCATATTTAAACATACTTCATACAGTCAACCCTCACACAAAGGGCGGCACTTCACAATCAGCACATAGCTGTGGAGGATCTGAACAGTTGTTGTTCAACACTTACCTGCCCATGCGTGTCCCCAGCTGACTTTCCTGCCTCAAACCTCAAAGCCAGACCAAAGTCAGCTATACATGCCGTCAGGTTAGACTTCAGCAGCACGTTCTTGCTCTTAATATCTCTGTGCACATATAATACAATTTTAAGTAAGTACAAAGGCTTAAAATGCTCACAAAGATCCTTTTAGTATAGTTTCAGCTGTTTTTGTCTATACAATGAAAGTTAGTGGGGTGTATAAAAATGACTTCCACTGCATGGACCAAAAAAAAAAAAAAGGTGTTTGTTACCTGTGTGCGATGGCTGGTTTGTGGCCGTCTCTGTGTCCGGGGAAGTCAGAGTGCAAGTAAGCCAGGCCACGAGCCATAGTTTGAGCGATGTGACACAGCTCATTCCATGTCACTATGTTAGCCTTTAGGTAGTCTGTCAGGGAGCCCTGCAAACAGACAGCACAGACATGTAGATCAATCATGTACATTAGCCTGCATTGCAAGAAACAAACCTTTTCAATTCACAGTAAGTATAAACTCAGCAATAACACTAACGGTGCATATTCTGTGTGCTACTGTGTCACATATTGACTTGAAAGTCCTTGAACAAGTAACATGACAAATAAAAAACATGACATGAAAATGTTTCTTTTGTAATTTCCATTGAAAACATATCAAACAGAAAACCTTCATAAAAAAATGTAAATTTTATGGACAGATGATTTTTACTACATTGGTAGCATTCAAACAGCAGCCAATTCTCCGTCTTATTTCCCCCCTCATTATTTCTTTTCATGTTTCATTTTTCAGTGTTCAACAGCTGGGAATAAAAATGTCATAAAACCACATTAAAGTCGTATGATGTACGTAAAACTCATACATAAATGATAAAAGACTTTTTAAAGTTTATTAGCAACATTTAGCAAATAATGTAGCACATTATGTAATCCCTGCTGACTTTGATAGCGGAGATTAATTTGTAAACTTTGAGAAACTAAAAGGGATCTAAAAGGGCTCTGCCAATACTGTCCAGTCTTCATACATTTCCATACCTTCTCATGATAAGCCGTGATGAGCCAGAGCTCAATGTCCAGGTTGCTTCCTCTCTTCTCAGCCCCCATGAACTGCAGAACATTTTCATGCCTCATGCCAGGGAGATTGTAAATGTCATACTCATTCTGCCATGACAGCTTGTCCTGAGAAAGACACAAAGCACATGGTTATTACAGCACAAAAGCATGAGCATGAAAGGTGACTTTACAGCAGCCATTACTCACACAATACTTCAGAAATCATTAAAATATGCTAAATTGGTACTCAAGCAAACAAACTTAAAAAATATATAAATAAATAAATATTGACTTATTAAAGCATGTGTTTTAATATGGAAGGTTTGTAATAATGTAAATTACATTATGTGCGAATGCTGTGCATGTTTATGTACTTCACAGGTCAACACATGGCTCAACTCCACGTTTGGCTGTGTAATTGTTTAAGCAGGTTAGATTAACTCATCGGCTTTAGGAGCTGATTCTTTGGCCTCGAGTCCATGTGGTACCTGAATGGGGAAAATCTTCACTGCCACATAGTCATTGAGCAGCTGAGCCTTCCACACACAGCCAAAGCGCCCCCTAGCTTTGATTTCCAACAACTGCAGAGGCTTCTGGACCAGGGTGGGAGACGGCGGCATGGGTCCAGGGTCCTGTAAGACATTAAATAAGGAAGTATAAGCCATTGGGTTGGCTGAACAGACCATCTGTAGGTGTGATAACTGCTGTAGACTTCCATCACTATGGAGACCATCGTCACCCAGCTTGTTTCACAGCGACTCTCTAAATCATAAGCTGGTTGGGCTGATTTCTAAACCTATGCAGTGCCACCACTAAGCACCATAAGGTTATTTCAATAAGATGTGTGTACAAAGAAGGCCCATTCAAAAGGCCCATTAAAGAAGGACACTTTACAGAAAGAAGACCCTGGAATTAACCTGCGATTTTTTATATAAAACATCTTTATATAAAACAAAACATCACAGTTATGTTGATTGCTAGTGCCACCGGTATGTTGTAATTGCCACTTTAAAGGAGTTAAGGGTTGGTTCATGCTAGATTTTGTATTCAATTTGATATACTTCCATTCATTTGCATGCAAACGAAGGGGAATGGGTACACAAGCACATGCAAAGATTTTGTCTTCTGCTACACAAAAAACTTGTTTGACCAATAAAGGCTTAAAACATCCAAAATGACTTACTGAATGAAAATCAAACAGAGGAAATTCTCATCTTGGAGTCCTGTGTTATAGACAATACCAATTAAACGTTTAGGGTGGGTGAGATTTATTTACTTTTTTTATGTTTTTGAAAGTAGTTACTTCTTTTTATTTCTTTGAATCTTAAACAAGAGTTTAAATTCAGAAGAGAAACTGCACAATATTCTGCATAATAAAAATGGCATAATAAATCATTAATTGTTGCTTTTGTATTGCTTTAGGATTGTAACACGTTGTGAGAACACTGAGTGGTCTCATATGGCTATTAAAATACTATTGTCACAGATACCATACCTTATGAAAAAAACATGCAAATAAATCTGGCTGTGGTGGTGTGTTAAATGGGCTAAAGGTGGACCATGTCATGCAGCTGAATTGCACAAAGCTTGGACAGAAGGGGCTTATGGGAGTTGCAGTTCAGAGCTTGTTAAACATAATCCATAGCTTCTGTAAGTGGACCACAGATTTGATAAGCAGCTGACCTAGTTTGTGGGTGCCGTGAAATGCACCGGCATGCCATTACACCTTGAAGGCTTGAACCTTTCTGAGCATGCCTTATGTAAGAAGAGACCATTTAGCAGTTCATCTAAATGCACGAGAGTGCCCTCAAATCTTGTCTTACACCCAATATGACCTTTTCTGACCAATTACCCTTTGTCAGCAAAACACTATAGACTGTTCCCGCTTATCAAATAAGCTAATCCCAATTATTTAAGTGAATCAGTGCAAGAAAGCAATATAGATGGCATCTGTAGGCAAGGGTCCAACCCCTGCTGCTGTGCTTCCTGTATCTGGCATACAACTCTTCTAATATTCTACACAAAAAAAGAGTGAATCCACAACTTTAACATAAAAATATACATATTTTTGCAATATATAAAACTTATTGCAATAAATAGTAATATAAATAAAATTGTTTTTCTTAAAAAAAATAAAATAAATACTATTACTAATACTAAAAAAATAGTTTCATAATTTATAAATCCATATAAAACAACATTTTTTTTTACTTAATGCCATAATGCAACACTTTCATTATTTTCATTTAATCAAATAGAAGTAAAATTAAGCAAAATATAGCTGGATGAAAAATTACCTGAATACATTCTTCACAGGTGTCTGTGAAGTTTTAAATTCCCCTAAAACTTTGTAACAACCCACTTCCCATTGTTAGTCGTAAGTGCTCCAACAGAGAAAAAGAGCCTCATTTGGCCTCCTTTTTAAAACAAATGGCCAATAAGTAGGTAGGATGAAGAAAGACTGTCCACAGAGCACCTGCTGGATTGTGGTTTGGAATTCAGGCAAAAGTAGGACAAATGCAGAACAGGCATGTTTTTATATTTGGCCTACATTTCCACCAAGTGAACATGGCGAGGGGAAGGCACGATTGTTCTGAACTGAGACTCCTTAGCATATGGATCTGGGTTGTTAACTAACTTTTTCCAAGTCCTCAAGGAAACAAATGCTGGAGAAAAGTACATCGCATGACTGTGGGTGGGAGGAGACAAGGTTAAAGAACAGAACATCCATCACGCAGAGAGAGAAAAAAAAAAAACACAAAACGTTGAGGCGAGAAAGTGAACGCTTCTGAGATGGCAATGCTTTGCTGTTACACAAACCGAGAGAGTTGACGCGTAATGAGGGAGGATGGAGGTACGGGACGCAGCTCCTGAGGGGGACGTAAAGAAAACAACCCTCACCCTGACCTCACACCTACACCCACACAGGTCAGGGTCATGTTTACTTTTCCATTTGCCTAAACGTCAGTCACTAAGCAGACACCAGTCATAAACGTGATGACAATAGGTCTTACGGGAAACGTTTGCCCCTGGGGCAGCGGCTGTGGACGGAGGCACAGAGTGACATTTTTAAAGCATTCCTCTTCTAAAATAGAGAAAAAGAAAAACAACACAGGTAATTTAAGAGGGCTATCCGTCTACCCAGACGCCTGTGGCAGATATAGTATGTCAGAGTGCAGGTTACTGGAGTTGTTTGGTTTATTCAATGCCTGAAAATAAAGAGACCAGTGGAAAAAGTCCAGTAGACTATTGTTTTGCATGTGACTTTCATTTGAAGCATTTATACCACTGATGCTTTTAATTCTCACTTCTCGGCCTATATTTTAAATAACTGGTTAAAAAAATAAAAATAAAAAATTAAGATACTTTCATTTCAATTGAAATTGAATTCATTCCTCTGCAATCAGATCAAAGTCAGTTTGTTATTGAATTCGGCATGCAAGGACAACTCAAAGATGTGGCTTTCAATTCACTTTCAATTCAGACTTATTCATTGATGGACATTATTATATTGAATCATGTCTGAATAGTTTCTAATACATTAAGTAAATGAAAATTTTATTTTTTTGCACTCAGTGTTTTTAGTACTGTTTTTAAATGTACTATAAATATTTATGGAAAAACAAGATTTATTTCACCTAACAGAAAGCCACCCTAAGGTCCATGTGTGTTTACCAAGACTACACTGTAAGAAGAACGCATAGAATGCATTTGGGATCACTTGAAAATTTGGGCCTTGAAAATATTGTGGGCTTCTGATCTCTTGTGAGTTATTTACATACAGTAATTCATTTGGAAGACACATTTAGACCAAAGCAATGCACAATGGTTTGCTGTAACAAATGGAAGCGTAGGCAGCATATATACAATGTAATGCAGAGCTAAGAACTAAACTGACTTAGTGCCAGACGTAGTGCTAGAGAGTTTCTTATCAGTACTAGCACACAGGTTGATAAAAACATCAATGTTTTGTATTTATGGACTAAATCTCAAGAGGAATCAGGCAATAATCTTTGGCTCCAGAAACACTGAATGACCAGTTGATTTTTTTTTTACTTGGTCTTGGGCTGCTCAACATTACTGTTCGTCCACCCTCTGGGAACCAAAAAGTGATTTAAAAAGGTTTTAAAAGGGCAATATCTTACACTTTTACAGCATTTTACTTCCCCCCTGAGGTCCACTTATAATGTTAGTCAAGGTTTCCTGGTCTAAAAGTTAAATATCCTCGTCGTAGTTCAGTTTTTCCTGGGCATTTCCAACTTTCTTTCTAGCCCCAAGAAAACAGGCTGCTTTCACCATTTGTGTGATATGGAAAGTGATTTCTGGAAGGAAAAAAAAAAGTGTGATCTATATAATCACTATACCACTGCATTACATGCTGGAAGGGAAAAACCTAGTTTTACATAACATGACCCTTTTAAAAATAGATTTATTTAGCTCATGGATGAAAATCTGTCAAGAAGCACATGCAAATGTAAATACAGCTCAGGACTCATCAGGGAATAATCTTAGTTCATTCCAGTTTTTAAGAGCTTTGCCTCTCTGGCCAAAACTGAAAATGAGTGCCGCAGAGACCCACAGTCTCACATCTTTCAAAGGTATCAAACCACTGATTTTTCACGTGTATTTTGTGTGTGCTGAAACATAGAATGTCCAAGGGGTGACGCTGATGCAATATGACAGTTTGCCATGAATCTTTTAATAAGACTGCAAATGTTTTATAGGTTAAGTACAATAAAAGCACTTTAAGCTTTTCCCCATTCCCACATTCATAACATTCATCTTTGCATACATTTGCTGCATGCTTGGAGACGTGCATTTTTAACCTCAGTACTGCCATTTTTCCATGCACCTATATCAAGGGATCTCTGCCTGAATCCCCTGAATCATAGAGGATTTCGTTTTTGTTATCCGTGCACTGAAAGTCAGAACATCACAGATTGATGAGGCAATGCGCAGGGATAAACGCAAAATAATATTGAATATTATAGGAAAATGTGCTAACATAAAGGGGTGCTTTTGATAGCAATAAAAGAAAAAGGTTTAAAATGAGGTTCCAACATAATCTTGGAAGAAAAAAAAAATAGATGTATGAGTCAGGCTTCTCTTACCTCTATCATTATATGAAAGGCGTGCTAGTTGAGGAAGGAAAGAGGAAATCAAGTGTTAGTTTTAGTTTAACGTATATGAGATGGAAAGACGTGATGGGGAATTTAACGATTTCTTCACTATTTTTCTAGGAACATTCACTTGCTGACCAACACAATAAACGAAATACAATTTTACAGGTTAACTTGATTACATCTGTCCAATTGTTGTAAAATGTATGTCAAGCTAAAAGATAGCAACACTAATGTGTTATACTTTAATGTGCAGAGCCTGAAAGTAAAGCATTTAGAGGTCTGAAAACGTCCTGACATAGCAACACTTGCTTAACCAGTGACTTGTGTTTGTGATGGGACAATCTATTTGTCCAAACAATGATTTCTGGTACTGTTTGAAGCACATGCTTCACAAGGTAAAACAGGAAAGGCTGATGCAGGTGAGGAAAGAATGAACCTTCAGCCCCAAGGACACCAATTAACAGTTACTGCTTACACCTGAGGCCAAATCTGCATGTTACAGCAACTGCCAGACTTCTACAAAATTCTGAGAGACTTTACCAAATAAAACTGTCAGCTAGGAACAATTCGGAATATTTTAAAGGAAAACACAAAAGATTTTAAAGAGTTCAAAGCAAAAGTTTAAAGAAAATCAGGCATAAATTATTCAAGTAAGTAAAACCAATCTGCATTCCCATACATAGATACAATATAATATTACACTATTGTCAGACAACCAAACCTTAACCATGACTTAAAAACAAGATGACAAGAAAATAGTGTTTATCAGAGCATTTTCTACGTCTTCCCTCCCCATATACCAAAACATTTCCTGGCTAATGCAATAAACAAAAATACAAAGCAAAAAAAAAATAATGGTGATTTAAATAAAGATAGATTTGAAATGAGCTTGGGCAAATGCATAAGAGCTAAATATGAAAT
>JAUCNO010001888.1:10665801-10685604 GCA_032353835.1 Enteromius viviparus
ATATATAAATATAAATAAATATATATATATATTTATATTATAAAAAAAAACTGGCACATGAATGCAGGATCTGACCTAATGACCTTTTTCTGCAAATTCTGCAAATTGCGTGCTGCCAAAATGCCCTTTTCTTCCAGAAACAAAAATTTCCCATCCTCACAGTGAAGCCAAGCACTTAATGCGGTTAAAGCACACTGTGCTCTCTCTCCTGAGGGGCATGTTAGGTCTTGGGTCCTTGTAAGAAAACTGTTAAATAATCAAGAAGCTACTCTCTGCTTTCTAAATGGTATGAGACTCTAAAGTGGAGGCTGGGGGCCAAATGTTTCAAAAGAAGACATTATTTTTAACTACATGCTTTAAAACTGCCTGTGATTTGATGGCAAAACATTTCAGTCAGAGCTATTCAAAACAATGTGGATGAAAACTGCTAAGGGTATGATTCAATGATTCTCATCTGTGTTGATGAAGTGCCCGATGTAAATGCATCAGCATCAGGCCACCATGCACAGATCTAAATGAGATGAATCATGCATTTCCGGCTTGCAGTGTAAAGGTTTACAAAGATCATATCAGTAAAAGACCTAGCTGTCAAAGTTACAGGAAGACAAGAGAGGAGTCTTTAATCAAAAAAAAGAAAGAAAAGAGCAAACAATAATAAATATCAAGTCAAACAGCTCTCACTTTATTCATATTTAGATTAAGCTGTGCAAATAAATTGTGAGAGTTTAGCTCTAGATTAGCACTGAACACCAGAAAGAAAGGTTATATCACAAACGTAGTAACCACCCTGTAATAATAGCTCCTCTGAAAGGCAGAAGAAAGCTAAACGTTATTTATCAACAGACAATGAGCAAGCTTTCGGACAGTAATGTTTCATCACAGAAGAAGAAAGAGAACTAAAGCCTTTTTCTGTGCTCAAATGTCTTCGTCGATGAAACAGATTTTCAAATAAATTACATGTCTAAGCATTTCAAAACAAGCAGATTTCTTTGTGGTACTTTGCGAAATGCCACATTTCCTGTCAACACGTTACAAAATCATTTCTGGCAATCTTGCAATGTTTGTGACGCTGTTGAGTGACAGCTAGAGCCAAAATTCTAGAGGAAATGATCGATCAAAACAAAAAGAAGGCTATATTTGTATATAAGCTACCAAGGACTGGGGCCAGTATGATTATTTTGCTCACAGAGACAGCATTTATTTGCTCAAAAGTATAGTAACAACAGCAATACTGTGAAATATATCTTACAATATATAATTAATATTTAATATTTTAAATTTATGGTACAATGTATAAATAGCTTTTATATTTATAATGTGATGGCAAAGCTGTATTTCCAGATGCCAATTCTCCAGTCTTCGGTGTCACATGGTGCTTCAGAAACCATTCTGTTTTATTTTTTTGCATTTTTTGATGAAGAGCAAAATAAAAAAAAAATAAAAAACATTAATTTGAAATAAACATTTTTTGTAGCAAAGCTAAATCTTTACTCTTGCTTTCTATTTAATGCATCCTTGCTAAATAAAAGCATTAATAAAAACAAAAACAAAACAAACACACACACCAACTGTTCTTTCTTTTTCACCAATCCTCCCCATGTTTCCATACCTTCTTCTTAACCACCTGTCAAACTCCTACAATTTGTCTAGTTGATATACCATTAGGGAAAGTTGCAAACGCAGTTTCATATTAACTCGTGTTGTTATAATCCCCGAGGCTCTCTGACTGCTGCATTAAGAGCTAATAAAGTTCCCTACATATCAAAAACAAGTTTGGGCTGATCATGATACTCGATATCAGCAGTGCTATGGGGATGGTTCATCTGTCAGATCTGGCCTACATAACGCTGAAACTCAATCGGGGAATTCCAAATGCTCACCTGACACTAAGGTAACCCTTTGTGCTACCACAGAGACCATACTTCACCACAGCACGAATAAAAGCATTTACTCTGATCTGATAAATATCTCCTGCAAAAGCCAAACAGTAAGAATTTTTTTTTAATGCTGACCCAGCAGTTTAGATTTTGACTTCACTGGCTAAATCCATAAAAATCTATTGTGTAATTCAGATGTGAATCTCAACACTAGTCACACACAGGGGTAAAAGGTCACCCGATTGCTCATGTCTTGCGTTATGCCAACTCTGTTATCTCGTCTTTCTGGTGGGAGAAGAGGGCACTGAAACACAACCGTGTTCTGACAGATCTAGTTTGATTTCAGCTGACAGTGTGTTTGAGCTTAAGTGAGTGTGACATTGAGCACATTAGATCCCTGAAATCACTGTCATTCACATCAACAGGAGGTGCTGCCCAGGGGAAATAGCAGCTTCCAGTAGCACAGTTTCTAGTGGCATGGAAATGTTCTGATACACTGAAACTGAAGAACTACGGTGATAAGAGCAGATGGATTTTGCAACACTGTGCTACATGTGATTCACTCGCATTAGTGTTTCACTTCGGAATATGGAAATACATCTCTTATTTTACTAAAAGGGAATCAAATCACATGCATTATACAGTAGAGATATCAATTTACCTGGGTAGGCACCAGAACAGGTGGATACGCCAGCTTGTGATGTCGATACATCCAGAAGGAGAGCAGGACAATGGCTGTGATGCCCATGATGGGCACGATGGAGTACAGAAGGGTACTGAACAGCGGTGGCTTCTGGGTGAAGGGGTTAGATGTTGCTAGAGAGAGAAGAATGAGAGACATCAGTACCGATTATCGTTTTGTATGAGGTGCACGATTACACTATTGCTCAAATGTTTGGGATCTGTAATGTGTTTTCCTCTTTTGCTCACCAAACCTGCATTTAGTTAAACAAAATACATTAAAAACAGTGCTGCTATGCAATAATATTACATCTTATATATATTAAAAAAACTCTTAATACAGCCTATTTGAATAATTCATGGCTGTGTTTTTTAGTATTTTTTAGATAAATCTAAAACTTGATGAATTCAAAGTCAGAATTAGTTAACTCTTTTCTAGCCTTTCTGGGAAAAACAAACAAACAAATAAAAACAGCTACAACAAAATAAATAAAAAATTACTGAACCCAAACTTTGGAACCAAAGTGTATAGGCAAGACACATTCCTATATTCTGTCATGGGCACCATTTACATTTAGTCTTATAGCAGTCTTATGGCCATAATGACACATTGTATACATGAAAAAACTGTCATATGCACAAAGTCTCCAAGTATACTTGCTTATACATACATGTTAATTGTATCTGCCACAACAAGCTGTTTATTATCAGTTCCGTTTTCCTCCTAACGCAAATATGCCATTTATGAAACCCACACAACTAAAATCACTTTTGGTTTAATAAGTAACATGCATGTTAAAAAGGATGACATCAGCATTTGAGAGAATGACTTCAGCTTAAATTAGCATCACTAAGCAGAATCTCATATAAGAGTTTGCTCCTAAATCCCTCAAGAGGAACGCAACAGATGACGGATGTGAAGTCTAGCACACACCTTCTATACGTCGCATTAACAACATCCACAGTGTACGATGAGAATCTCTCGCTGCATACTTATTTTATGCCCCACACCTTTTGAACTCGCTAATTGCAATTCTTTCAGAGCAGCCTTGAAACAAAGTTGGTTTGATTCCCTGAAGGCTGCTGACAGACTCTGCCTCATGCAAACAGCTTTATTCCAATGCACATGCATCTGTGTTCAACAGAACTGCACGGGTGTGCGCTTGAGGGAAAATAGCAGGCATGCTTATTCAGTGCACACGATGGCCCTCGGTTTCTCTGCATCTAGTGCCAGAGATCGGATTGGGCTGTGGCTGATGGCCAGATATGCAGCGATCCCTTGCTCTTATGTTATGGCATAGCATTTCCCAATCGCCTGGGCTGACCGCAGGAACATGTGCGTGACCCACCCAGTCGAACTTCAGTTGAACCCGTATTAGCTTCGGTTCAGCAGGGATCTCATTCATTTCTTCTCTCTCATGCCAGCTATGGACTTGGAAGTGGGTTAAGGAGTTTAATCTACAAGCACGAAAAAAAAGCAAAAAAAACCTCACACACACATCCACCCCCAACAAACCCACTCTCATCCGACCCTAAACTCCACCCTTCCCCCACTCAGCGGGCAGAATAGCCACACGCAGCCGTGGGGCATGAGAGTACCCGGTCACAAGGTCATAAAAAGCACACCGCTCCATGCTCGCAGAAAGCGAATTCTGAGAAACTCCAGTGTGCTTTGTGCAACTCTTCACGTCCCTGTGGGTTTTTGCATTTCATATCAAGATCATTCCATATGGAGTGAGTCAGTGCTGGAAATAGACCCATTACATAAGCACGATTGAGACCCCCCCTCCCTTCCCCACCCACCTCCTCTGCTACTGAAGTACTGAAGACTCTTCTACCCACCGCATTTGCACTGATATCGACAGTTGTAGTGTCAAAACTCATCAGGCGGAGCGCAACCAGTACTGCGCGCAACTAAATCGGGCCATGTTTTCAAGAGGCCGCGGGCAGATAATAAATCACGATTGCTGCAACGTACAACTGCCCCCCTGCAGCGAGCTGAGAGCACTGGGGCAGTAGATTAGAACCGCTGGGTCTGTATTTGCTGACATGCCTCCATCCCTCCATCCCTCATTTGGTTAAGAGGATGTTGATGTCAGTGTTTACTCAGAAGAGATAAAGCGACCAGATCAGCCTTGGTAATCTAAAAACACAGTCATCTCTGGGGCTGCGAGAGCATGGTAGGCTGTTGAAAGACAGCAAAGCTGATAGCTCCTATATGATATGCACTGCGATCTTCTAAATGTTTCTTTTTAGGATGGATGGATGAAAGCCAAACAGCTCTGGGTTGCCAAATTACAGAATCGCTCAATATAGATGGCTGTTCTGAAGCCATGCTCATGTTTTGTTTATATAGACTGCAGCGGATGAAGATCTACACGTGTTCAAAATCTGTAACGTTACGCTTTACAGACATTTCAGAAGAGAAACAATTTAAACCTGAAGTACTGCTATTTATTCAATTGCTCTGTTCCCCATTTTCAAAAATATGCTTAAGCCAGAATCGTTCAGTCATGTTTATCGCTTGCATCTGTGTAAGCTCCATCCTATGTGTCTAAGCTTGTTCACACAGGCATGCATAGGTTTTTTTATATTAAAATAGCACCTGAATTCATAAAAGCCTCCGTTTGCAGCAACATCACAAGAATCGAGTTCGATTTTAATGAGAAATCTCCTGCTCTGAAAAGAGCTTTATCGCATTGAAGTAGAGCAAAGGTTATGAAACATGAAAAAGCCTGATGAGCTGCATCAGTAAGATAACATACGAGACAGACAACAAGCTCTTCATTCAAAAGCGGATTAATCTGCAGCCATTGAGCTACGCAGTGGTCACGAGAAAGGCAGATATGAATAAAAGCCAATGTATACAGTAATTAACAGAGCTTTTGTCAGCGGTGATTTGGTGGCTGGGTCAAGATAAGCATATATTTTCATCAAAGAAATATAAAATTATCTCAACTAAATGAATGAATAAATCCAAGTCTCTAAAATCTTTTGCTTAAGAGAAAATCTGTAATTTTATATTTCCAAATCAAGTGGTAAATTCAAGGTGAAACTATAGAAAGAAGGCACAATGACCTGGAACATCTATTCAAAAGATTAATACACACCCGTGGGACACTATCAAACGCAAATAGATCACAGAAACCAAACCTCATCAATGTCACTTTCTTAGAAGGATATTGAACACAAAACAAAAAATAAACACGCAGAACCAATTTAGGAACTAATCATGACTACTTAGAAATATGAAAACCAGTACCTAAACAGCTAGCCATTCATTAAATATGTGTGTCAAAGATGTCTGCAGTGTTGCCAGATTGGATTGAGGATTTCCAGCCCAAAAGCTCACAAATACCCGAAATACTCAATACTAATCTGAACCGTATGAAAGAGAAAAGACAGGTTCGTATAGATTTTTATTTAACTGTGCTCTGATTTTAAAGTCGCAGCAATAAGACTCTTCAAGTCATCTCTCCCTCAACAGGTGCAGTTCACGTTTTGAGAGTTAAAACTCTCTATAACATACTTATTTAGCCATGATCCCTATAGGGTTCTACATTCGTTATCGCGCTAAACACCTGTCACTCCTGAATCCTCATAAAGTCTGTATGCGGCTGCAACGTCAGCATCAGCACCAGCAGTCTTTGCAGTGTGCTTGTTTAGTAACGTTGTGATGACTGATTAGACGGGGCATGTACACTTGGGCTTGTATGTTAACTAATTAGTCTTTATTATTCATATGTTTAAAAACTCCCCAAATGACCTAAAACCCGCCCAAATTTCGTCCACCTGCTCACGCCAATATTTATCTGCACAAACAAAATGAAAACCGCCCAATCTGGCAACACTGGATGTCTGCATCACAATACATTTACAAAAAAAGTGAGAAAAAAAGAGAACATTAAATGTAAGTAAAGTGTCTACATTTAATGTTTCAGATGAGTTTTTGGAGAAGATATGTAAAAATTTGGTTGAATTAATGTTACATTGTCATTCTGTGTAACACAATATTTATGTAAAAAATTAAACAACATGCTTATTCTGACTTGGACATATTCAAATATATAAAAGAATAAGGGAGAGTATTACATTTTATTGTGGTTTAGTAAAAATTCAAAATTCAACACCAGTGGCAAATTTAAAAAAAAATGTTTAAGTATTCGGGGTGAAAATTTGTCATATAAATTAATTTTTGTTGTAAATATGTATCAAGGAAAAATGTAACAGACTTCTATTTTGCTTAGAAAAAAAAGCAATTAAATTAAATAGAAAACTTTTAAATTCTTTTGGGAACAACAATAACAATTTAAAGCAGTATTACACTTCTTTTATGTTTAAACCCTTTTTGGTCTTTGACCCATAAACATCATAACATTGATATATTGTGATGTTTTGCCACATGCATAAAGGACGGTAAATATAATAAACATAGTAATAGAGAAAGTGCATATTTTATAAGTGGTCTTCCTAAAGTGCATGCTTTGATTAAAGTTTTTCCATTAAAGATTTATGTTCATAAATAACATGCAGCACAGACTCGACATGCACTGTACAATTCACATCATACAATTGTGGCAGAAAAAGGGTTGCAACACAAATAATTCAGGAAATGAAACATTAAAAAACAAACACTACAATGGAGAGGAAAAGCAGTGAGTCTGTTTTGGCTTTTGACATGAACAGTCATGAAAAATGCCAGAGAACTTCTTCGAGCTAAATGATGATTTTGATAATGAGATTATGAGGTAATATAGGTTATGAGGAGACAAAAACATAAAAGAGGGTTTCACACCGACAGCACAATTACATCAGAGGAAGGGGTATAACTAAAGAACTTCCAATACCCTTAAAGACTTTGCTGTTTGTGTCGCTGAGGGGAGCCTTACTCTGAACTGGTGGCACGTCAGGGTTATAGAAGAATTTCTCGTTGCACATATTGCCCTCGCAGCAGCAGAAGAACACATCCGGGTCCTCCTTCTTCTCAACACACTCATTGCTGTAAGATAAAGATCAAGCAGACCTGTCAGCTCAAAACTGTTGTTCTTTTATGGACATTTGCAGAATTATTTCAACGTGAAACTAATAGAGCAAAACAGTAATTTTAGCAACCACTGAAACTTCCAGGGGATGACATGTTTCATTGGTTCACCCAAAAAACAACGAGGTTGCACAACAGTACATATAGATTACATGTAATTCAACTGATTAATTAAATGTTACACAATTTATTTGATGTAAAAATAACTTAAAAAATATTGATTAGCAGCACCATTTTTTTTAAATCATAAAAATAATTTTAGAATAAAGATGCCATCGCATTTGGAGATAATTAAGACATTTATGCTACAAGGTTTATTTGGATTTTGCCCGTGTTAAAGAGCAAACAAACGGATAAATACACATGGGCGGAAAATGCCTGTGCCAAAGAGATACTTTTTAAAATCTGGCAGCCCACATCAAAGCAGAGCTCTCAGGTTGGCTTAAAGAAGATAAACAAAGCTCAGCAGCACACCAATAATCCTTAAGATACACACGCACAGGTGCAAATGAACAAATAAGAGGGGAATGGATGACATTCCAGAGGCATTTAGTCAGAAAAGTGAGTTCGTTCCTGCTTGCGACGCACACGCGTCATTAAGCGTTTGCAATACTTGTTCAGCTACCTAAGGATTTGACATGGCAGCGTAACATGTATGAAAAAAAAAAAACATAAATCCTTCCAACGATTGAGGTAAACGGGTTCAGTAGCACGTTAGGACAAGAAAAGTGCTGCTGCCTTTGCACGCTATCAAAACACCTCCGTTCAGGAGAAACACTTCCTGATCTGCCAGCAGCGCTACCTGTTGCATAGGGGCAGATGTGCTGCTGATAAAACAGTTTTTAATATCCCCCCTATTATGGATAGAGGTAACAAGGTTCACAACCAAACCTCGACATGGAAACATGTTTACACAAGCCTTTATCAAAAATACTTTGAAACCTTGAGAAGGAAGTATTTGGTTAAATTAACATGTGCCGTAATCTCTCTGTAATGCAAGTAGCACTGACCATGGACAATTTAGCACAATAAGGCAATGTTAAAGTTAAACAAAGCCTGAACGGGGAAAAAAAAAAGTTTGGGGTTGGTATGATTTAAAATCTTTAGGTCTTACCAAGGCTGAATTTATTTGATCAAAAATATTACAATATCAATGTCAAATTATCCTGATAAAAGAAGAAAAAATAAATAAATCAAAACAGTTGCTGCTTATTTTTTTCAATAATAGACGAACAGAAATGATAAAAGAACAGCTAAAGCTGAAATCATTTGTAATACTATGAATGTCTTCATTGTAGCTTTTAATTCATGAAATACATATTTTATATAAAAAAATGTTATTCAGGCCAATCTTTGAATGATAGTGTTCCTCTCAATGCAAGTCCTTTATTTAATCCATTAACCTAATTTGACAAAAAATTGCACAAATTTCAGCAGCAAAAAATATCTTCCCTATAAATAAAGCTCATCGTATGTGTGCAGCTGAAGGGTTCAACCACAACCTCAATAAGCAAAATCAAAACAATCGTTATTTGGAGAGAAATCTGTGATGTGACTACAGAACCTGACACTTAAAATAATGTTGATTAACACTGACAGAGGCCAAAAAGCCTCATTCTAACAAATCATTCAGCAAAATCATTAGAGCAAGCACTGAAAAAAGTTAAAAGTTAATGTGGTTAACCCTCGATGGTCTGCATTGACAATGAATTAAAAAAACAACAACATAAAAAACTATACAACTATTACATCCAGATGTTTAAATACAGATGTACAATTTAAAAACTTCCTGTCAACTAATCAGAAATGGGCCTTTTTTCCTCCCCACTTTAGTCATTATTTTCACACCATCTTGGTTTTTTAGTAATGTCAAATAGGCATAAACCACTAGAGACTACCTGTCATAGCAGTTGACATCATCAAGCCAGCAGCCTTGCTTTACTATTTCAACCGATCCTGACACATTTCGCCAAGTTGCAAAGCAATGAAGCCTCTTGTCCTTCTCTCCCACGCAAGTTTCAATACCGCTGCGATTTCCTCGGTTCTCCGAGCTGGGGTTGTAGTTGTAGAACACACACTCTTTTGTCTCTGATCGGCCAAGAATGGCACCTGGAAAAGAAAACCACAGGGGAGGCCAGTTAAGACATGGACTGCCTGCAGTGAGAGCTGAGACCTGCTTCATTGATCACTCACAAGACTTTACACTCAACAAAAAATATAAAGCACAAACCACAACCTGTCAGTCACAAATTGATAGCTGAATATCAATTGAATATTAAATAATTTGGAGGTTTATTACAGATATTAAAGTGGTATAACGTAACCCAAAATAGTGCGATTCTCAGATGGGACTCACAGGCAACCATATGGCTTAAAAAAAATACAATTATAAAACCTGCAAGTGTTGTGGTTAAACCAAAACAACAAACAAAGTAGCGAGCCTGATTAACACAGAAGGGCTGTAAAACCGGATGTGGTGGAGGGCGGTTTCCCAACTTCTTCCTGAAACAACCGCAAATAAGATTGTGTTTGAATAATGGCACTGAAGTGATGAGATGGGTTTTGTGAAATTATTCAAAACATACACCTTTTATCACCATCACATCATGAACAAAACAAACAGCAAATAGAAATCAGGCTTTTACTTCACTTGCTAAGCTTATTCAAAGACACTAGGAATCTTGTGCAGGTTTGGTCTCTCATTCTGAATGTTTACAAAAGATGCTTCCTTGCACTCATTTTGATGGAGCGTAACAGAATAGAATGAAAAGTCAAGAGTTAGAAACTAGTTTGGCGGCAATCGTGCATCTATGGGAACCTCTGCGATCTAGACATTTTGCAACGCTTGAGCTGATGTTCATATTATGCATCACAAAGAACTGTTTACGCTTTGGGCCAGGTATTCGAGGACTGGTTGCACAGGTTTAGTGGCGGCACCATGCTGGGTACAGTTGAATGGAACAGAAAACAATGCACATACACTGCAATAAAGCAATTACACAAACATTCTTCACGTCACAAACAGCACATTTGTATAGCCACCTCTTTCAAGAAAACCAATTGAGTGTGTGCATTCCATGATTACATACACGGCATCTTCAGTCCAAAAATCTAATTGTTGTCATTGTGGTAATAAAAACACTGAGGTGCACAATAATGGTTTATGTAAGGAATAATTGACGACGGGCCGTTGAATTATTAGAAAAATAATGCACACCGAGGTGGTGATGCGGTCATGACGCGAAGCGGACCGTAGTGTGCGTGTGCAAGGACGTGTGATATTATTACAGTTAACTATGCGAAGTGATACGGAACTGTAATGCGGTCAAGAGAGCTGCCTGGAACTACGTTCGCTGTGCGTTTCCTTGAAAATAATTGCACACCTCAGAACGTTCGTCAGCCAATCAGATTCAAGCATTCAACGGCCCCGTAGTATAATAACATGTAATGCACACGTGTGCATAGTGATGCTACTTGTTTGCGCTACTTAGGAGTGGCACTGTAGAATAAACAAATGTAATATTACAAACATGCACACACACACACTATCGTTATTGTTTCTTGAGCACAGAATCTGCATATAGGAAAGATTTCTAATGGGTCATGCAACGATGGTAGTGCAAAAACGTGCAAGACTAAACTGAAGCCTGGACAATCACAGAATATTCACTTCTTTTACTGGAAAAGCTTAGATGTCAGATTTGAAGTGAATGTAGGTTTACGTGTCAGATTCAAAAAGATTGAACTGTTACTTTTATGTGTAATATTTATATTTGACAAAATGTAAATAAGCCAATACTGAACGGCTGTGGGTTTAATAAACATACCTGCAACAAGTTTTGTTTCACTAGCATTTTAATAAAATTATGAAACAATAATTTGTTGAAAGAAATAGGTATTGTTACGGTTTATCACATTACAAAAACAAAATCCTGATGGAAAATTATTTTGGTGGGAATTACTTTGCTAATTGCCCTTAGTGGGGATAAATCCTCAGGATTTGTTCCAGAGACACAAGTCACTGTTACTGGGATTAGAAGGAAATCTGCTAGAATTACTGTCACATCAATGAAGAGAAGAACGACTGTGCCCAGGACGCACAACGATCACCAGATGATGGATTACATTTACTCATTTTAAATAATAAATGGTGCACCCCAAATTGCTTCAATGACTTCAGCATTTGTTAGGAAGCATCTAGAATAAATTAAAAACTAATTACAAGTGGTAAACATAAGGGAATTACTCACCTGCCCTCTACACTAACAAGAAGATGGCTCAATAAATCTTTGACCCATATTCTACAACTGCTCTTCCTGACAACAGCTCTTGCCCCTCTGCTGAGCTGCTCTCGGTTTTTATTAAGAGACGCTGGGATACACAGACTCCTCTGAGTCAGCAGGGTTATATGAGGTAAAACGACAGGGTAAATATATAGCTGGTAGAAGTGGCATCTTAAAACACTCTGAACACAGCCCATGAATGACAGCCAACTCAGTAAGTGAACAAACCGTACGCCGTAATGTTAATGGATCACTTATGGTGGTTTCCTACACAAAATAAACTTGATGACCAACACTCTGCCCGCACATTAGAAACAAAGGTTTTTTGAAAGGTTTAGAAGTGGGCTGCTGATGGCATATTTGAAGTTCCTCGTGCTTGAAATTTCCATCTCTGACACATTTATACTCTCAGCATGGACAGAAAGAGAGATTACAAATCACACATAACTGCATTATTGTACATTTGGATTCAGGTACATTTGTAATGTATATACAGTAGTGAAGTAATATCTATGACCAATGATGAGCATGCTTCTATAATGGATCCGTTTTCACCCTGTTAGGAAAGTTACATTTTTCAAAGTTGTTTACTTCAGTCAACATTTATTGTTAAGCCCTTTCTCTTTAAAACTTCAGTGCACCAAAGACTAGGGCTGTGCAATTAATCACAAAAAAAATCGTGATTTAAGCACATGCGATTTCTAAACCACATAAGGCTGCGATTTTATCCATTAATTTATTCAGATTTTTATTCAGAAGATGTTCTTGTGCGCATGATTTGAATTTGTTAACCAATCAGAGCTGAGCGGGAGGAAAGAACATAAAAAATGGATGCAGGTCAAAAATAAAAATTATTTGGTGCCAAAGAGAACTTCAACATTAGTCATTTGGGAATATTTTGGATTCAGGAGAGAGGATGTGTCACAAAGCAAGGTCATTTGCAAGACTTGTGAAATGATTGTTCCAATAAAACGGAATAATCATTATGTTATTTCATTGTGAAATGTTTTGTTATGCACTTCTTGTGCACTGAATACATTTAGAATGTAAGTATGAAGCTTGAAAGCAAAAACAGTTGCCAAAATCGCAATTGTTCAATATTCGTTCAAAATAATACAAATAAATAAATAAATAAATAAATAAAATCGCAATATGATTATTTTGTCCATTTTGCACAGCCCTACCAAAGACATTTCAAACATTGCTAGAACATGGTTTGTGGAACATTAGCAACACATTATTAGCCGTTTGATAACACAATCAAGCCAAACGCTAATGTTATCAATTACAGTTACTGATTTTAGAGTGATCCAAAGAGCATCTTGTGCATTAATGGAGGAACAACATCTGACCCACTGTACAAAGGTTCACAAGATCCCACCAATTTGATCATTTGATTAGTGAGCTGGATGTGCAGAAAGTTAACTATTTCTTAATTTCACGTCATAACTCTTCAGTTTTTAAACTTCTTGTGCTGTAACAAATGACGTACTGTAAGTGAGAGCAAGACAAAAACCTAATTTCCTATCAGACACGGCTTGGTGTTTAAAGCTGTAACTTTTTTTGTGCTCGGCTTGTGTTGAATCACTATTGTACACCAATAATAAGTGTTTATATTCAAAATATTTTAGACCGGTTCGAGTAGGTATTGCTGCGGAGTAGCCCAGAACCCTGCATGATTCGTCATAGACATTAACAGAGAAGTTCTGTTTATTAAATGCTAAAGCACCAAAAGTTATGGACTACAGCTTTAATTTATTTGCTATGTAACTGTTTGTTATTCTTTCTGCTCTAATTGTACACTTCAGCAATAAACAGAAGCTCTGCATTTTTTGTTCTTTTTTGTTTTTAAATAGAGGAACATTTGCCCATCAAAATAACCCAATGCAGTCAAATTTACATTCCCAGTAATCTTTTCCCCATGAAGCATTAGAATAACTTAAAAATCATTAAAATGCTCTATGAAAAGCACACTGCAACAAATAGCCTAAATTGTGCATCTTAAATCATCAAAGTTCTATTTGTTTTTCTAAAATGTGACCTACAGGGCTGATTGTCGGCACATTTCCATGTGAATACGCTGAATGCTAATTTCCAGTAATGCCTACATGGATTGCATCAGTAACCTTGCAGACTACCATCAGTGCTTAACTACCATACCTGCATGCAGCATAAGACACATAGTGACTAGATGAACTCATAGTGCACTGGCCACAAGTAGGCATTAAATGCACATTTGGCATTAAAAAGTGTGTAGAGTAATCAGCTAGTTATATAATTGCCATTCTATTGGTTTAAAGCACATAAAATTGTCCATGTAAACACACCCAAGTGCTTTTATGCGGTTTGGGACAATTGAATTGCAGTCAGATAGCTATCCAATTACTTAAGATGCAGTTTCACGGCAAGAGCAAACAAGACCCAAGCAATGGAGGAGGGTGGCATGAGGCGCTCTGTTTCAGGCCACCCTCTAAACTGGCATCAATAGAGTATAAACATCAATGCGCTAATTCATGAACGGTCAGAATAAAGAGAAACTTCATGGACAATTTTGTAAATTAGAATGGTTTTATTGACACAGAGCTCTAGAGATTTCAGTCTTTAATATTCTTAGTCTTTGCAATCTCTGGAAATCAGATTCCATACATTTTATGTTTGCTATTTTGACCACATTCAAACAACCATTTGACTGAGATATTCAAAACGGATTTGCACTGCCACTTGAAACAGATTATTAGTGTTTGTGTGCACTGTCCAACTAACTAAACTTTAAATATAATAATATGAATAAAATATATCAATACAAATGCAATATTCCATAAATGCTGAAGCTGTTATGAACCCTCTTTAACAAAATCTCTTTTAAAGAACTTTTCACTGCATAATTGAGCATCTTAGGCTATGCTCCCAATGAGAAGCTCAGACAAAAGCCCTCTCAAGCAGTGTGGGACCTTGCACTTTACCATTACAAACACACTTCCTGCCATTCAAGTCAGTTCTTTCCACGAAACATTCAAACACCGATACTGTTCAAATGAAGCAAATATTTTAAGAATTGTTGCATTTTCTTGCCAATTGTGTAGCCACAATTTTTTACCGAAAAACACTGTTTTATAAATAATGCATTTCATTTCGATTTCTTCTCGATTGTAAGACAGTAAAAAATGTAATTAGTCCCTCGATATAGTGAAATAAAAAAACTGATCATTTAATCATCAAAAAATTTATCATGAATTTCATGAATGTTAGTTAAACAAAACATTAATTTGACAAAAAAAAACTTGGAAAAAAAAACAGTCATGAAGTCATTTTTTATGGGTTTTTCTTGTCTCATAATATCACAATTTGCACAAAACAAACTTATGTATTCTGCAAACCAGGCTATGCTATTTAGGTCCTCTGCATGTGCAGTTGAATAAGGCACTCAGTTTTAGTAAAAATGCCTTCAGGAACAACACGGCAGAACTCATTAAAAGGTTTTCCATCACCCTATTTGAATGTGCATTTTGAAGTACCAAGTGAGAAACACGTGATGGAAACGGCAAATTTCAAATAAAAATCTAATTCGCAGAAACGTTTTAACTCTAACTTGAGTTGGATTTTGACTCGAATAATGGATGATGGAAATGCATTTTGCGAATAAATTCCTCCAAATGCAAAAAGTCATAAGACTTACCAGACCCTGACTAACCAGCAGATTGAAAAGGTTATTCTCAAATGCCCGAGCAAAGTCTGTCGTCAAAGTATTTCTCTAATTGCCTACAAGAAATGTCTTACACGACTGCGCTTCCAAACAGAAGCATCAAGCAATGACCATATTCATTGTGTTTCGCCTGCTCGCTCTGAGGCACAAATAATTTGATATATGAAAATGATTATATTCTCCTAATTTTTAGTGATTTATAGTGCAGGTTATTAGGAGATGATAATATCGTACTGTTATTGCTGGATGGAAGCAGTGATTGTCCGCAAATGTTTTTTGCGATCTTACTTCATTTTGAAACCTGCCTATTGTTAGGATTATCCCACTTCTGGTACTTTTCACTAATATCTAGATAGTCGATTAAACAGAAACAATAAAAAGCATTATTAGGTTATCTAAAACTTAATCTGGTGTTATCAGATTCTCTGGATGAGTGAAGACCAGTTTTCCAGTTTGGTCACTTGATGTCTTCCACACAGACTTTGATTTGGCAGCCAAACTTTCAAATATTAATGTTTTTATACCAAGCTAATAAAAGTTTATTCTTTCTGCATGAATAAATCTGGACACACCACTGACTCACCAATGTATACAATTTATAAGTCTTGTCAGTCTGTCAATCACGTTTTAACACACTTTTTGCTGCAAATCCCTGTAATCTGCTTTGATTTTCCCTCCACCCCCCTCAACCAAACACAAGACTATCTGAAAGCTCTGGTGTGCTCCTCCTGACAGCATAAGATCACAGATCTATGATGCATGAAATGAATGATTGCATTAAAAAAACGAAGCTGGATCAGCCTTTGTTCCTGTGTCTAGCTGTCAGAAGGCAACTTGACTTTGTGTTAAGTTGTTTGCAAACACATTGCAATTCATGTACAGATGCATAATGAAACAACATTTTGGAAGACACTTGGAAATCCTGTTCAGGGGTTTGACAACACATCCAGGGTTGACAGGTTTAACCTGTCATTCTTTGAAAAATAATTCATATATGGAATGTTTAGGCCAAGCAGCTCTTAGAGCTAATAGCCTTAAACACATCTACAGTTACAGTGAGAAACAGATCTATTTAGTTGATCACAATTTAACCACACAAGAGTCCGTCACAAAGAAACAGGAAAACTATGGTGCGGGTCAAAGCAGACAGTTAGAGGACAAAGGCAGCACATTTGATTTCAAATAGCCCTTCCGTCAGCAGTGGTCAACCGTGGTTGTAAATTATTCACAGAGGCATCTGCATCTTGGGCAACAGTGGCTGCAACCTGCCTATGTCATGGAAGTCCAGTTGGCGAGGATCAAAATACACTGCGAAGCAACTCAAGGTCAAGCTGTCAATCCTACATTAGCACTTAAGGCAAAATAAAATCATGGGAAAAATCTAATTATAATGTGTTTGTATCATCTAGAATCGCAGAAATCAATACAGAATAACTTTAATTGAAGGACTTTCCATTTTTAAACCTTTTCTTCTGTTTAGGGAAAGTCCATTCTTCTTTAGAAGTCCATCTTACCTGCTGTTTAAATATTAGCGATGTGTACTTAACGGGGTGAATGAGTATTGTTTTATAACAGTGTGACAATCTGAGCACATGGGTTCATACTGACATTTGATACTGGGCTGAAAACATCCATCCGATTGGCATTAAAGAAACATGGCGGAGCAGAGAACACGGATTACATCTGGGTAAAGATACTTTGCAGAGATAAACCAACTAAACTAAGCAAGACTAAGGTCAAGTACACTAAGGCAGAATTTCTGACACCTACTAATTAGGGTCCGAGCATCGCAGTGTGAGGACCCGTTTGGAATTGTTTATTATTAGGGTCTGAGCGTAAAAAATCTTCTAAAGATTTGTATAATTTTTTTATTTTTCCCTCGACTATCCGGGGCTTTTTGGCGACCTTAGAACAGGCTCAAAAACTCTTGAAAATCGGCACACACATAGGAATCTGCGGACATCATGACGCCGCAAAGATTGTGACCCGGGCATGGCACAGGGGCTTTACGGTGCCCCCTGGAACATTGTCAGAAATAGCTCACACATACTTGCATGTATTCATATGAAACTCGGTACACATATAGATTTCATTAAGCTGAACAACTTTGCGTTTTTGAGTGGCTGAGGCTAAGAGAGAGAGAGACTTTTAAACATTTCTTTACACACTAGAAAATAAACATCCAATAGCATTATTATTTATTTATTTGTTTGTTTTTTTGCATGACAGCTTAAGCAATCTGTTAGCCGGATGCATTTCCGACAGTTTCACTGACCTATGATATCCTGTGACATCACTTTCATCTGAATCGACAATCTCATAGATGTAACAGTAAAACAGTTCAGCATATAGACCGCAATGCAATTACAAATATTTCACAAATGCTTCTAAATCAATAAAATTATTAAACATAAAACTTTAGAATAATGTCTCTTTTGTATACATTAACAAATCCTGTGAAAATATTTTTTTCATTGTAAAGTTTTGTTTGTTGATGTTAATTAAATCAAAATGTTCGTGGTGCATTAGCTAATGTCAACAGGTAAGATTAAAACTGTAATCATTTGGAATTTTTTAATATTAATTAACTTTAATAAATACTGTAGTATTGTTGATATTAATAAATCTTAATAACTGACCTAAAGTTTTACTAAAGTTTTATATATTGTTCTGTTTGTGTGCGTGTTTGACTATTTATATTTGGGCTTAACCCTTTAATTGGTGTATCCCTTGAATCCAAACTGGCAGAGGGTTACTGTAAATGCATGTGTCTGCTGGGCACCGTTCTCCTGATGCCACCAGGCAAGGGCCCGCCATCGCTGCTTGCAGCCATATTTATTATTATTATTATTATTATTTTTCTCCAAAATGAATGGCGGTTTTGAGGGCCTAAACATATTTGAAAAAACACTAAACTTTACACACACGCATCAGAACTGGTGAAAATATACATCTGATATGCATTTTAGAAGTGGGTGTGGCAAACTGGCTCGACAGCGCCACCTATACACTTTTAAAAGTGTGTGCCTGGAGCTGTGTTTAACGTGCGTGTATGAAAATCGATACACAACAATACCTACGAAAAAGTAAGGCCTGGCGAAATTTGATGTTTCGCCGTGAAACAGGAAGTTAGCCATACAATATCCGATCTACCTCAAACTTCAATTTTTTTTATAATACTCCTGGCCTAAAGAGATCTACATGCTAATATTCAGTTATAGTCATAGCGCCACTTGCTGACAACAGGAAGTGACATTTTTCACAGTGATTTGATGACATTTTAAGTCTGACCTAAAGGCCTTTGGGATGATAATGAAGATCCATTGAAATAGAAGTTGTTGTATCTCATAAAATGCCTGATCTGTCCCAAACCTTTGAAACATTTGAAAAGAGTCCTGGCCTGAACACACCTGAAGGCCAATATTCCAGTTTAATTATAGCGCCACCTGTTGACAACAGGATATGTTGTGCTTTTCTCAAGCAAACCATGTTCAATCTGCATTAAACTTGATATGTTTGATAAAAGTACTGATCTGAAGACATCCACGTAACAATATTCCGATATAGACATAGGAAGTTTGGCACATATAAATTATTTTTAAATATTATTTCTATATTTGGCTTTTTAAATGCATATTGCTCACTCTTCCCTGTCTTCCTGAAGCCACGGAAGGCGGTGAGCCCGGGTGTGATGGCCCTTTCTTCGCTGCTTGCAGCTTTATTTTATGCTGTCTTCCTAACGCAACACAAATGAATGATGTACGACATGCCCACATAAATCAGATGCTTGATAATCTAAGAACAAAAAGGAAAATTTGATATCATTATAATAAAATGTATTATATTTTTGGATGTCTTTCTTTGTTTCTTTCAAATATCAAACCATAGGCTTTTTAATAAAATATATGTTGACATTTTTCATTCCATCATTGGGAAGGAGGTTGGCACGTGCTGCCTATAAGTGAGCCAAACTCACAGCACTTACAGCATTCATGTGGAGCAGCATTTACTGTGAACCAAACCTCTGAGAGACACTGAAAACAATGGACTAAGAGCAGCTCATGTAAATAAAACAGTGCCATGCTTCATTTTAAAGCACAGCTCATCAGACTGCATATTTAAATTAGGGCTGAAACGATTCCTCGAGTAACTCGAGTAACTCGATTACAAAAAATCATCGAGGCAAATTCCTCTGCCTCGAAGCCTCTATTAATTAAT
>JAUCNO010001888.1:10685704-10713592 GCA_032353835.1 Enteromius viviparus
AAGCAAAAATATGTTTTATCCGATTACTCGATTAATCGATGGAATTTTCAGTAGAATACTCGAATACTAAAATATTCAATAGCTGCAGCCCTAATTTAAATCCAGTATCACCGTCTTGCTTACTAGACACACATTTAGTTTTATTTAAGTTTTAAATATGGCATTTACTAATTACTTAATTATTATTACTTAATAATTTACTACTAAAAATGAATAAACGGAGACACAAATGTGTCTACCATATATAATGTGTCACTACAATATTACATGTCAAATTTAATATTAATTAACTTTCATTTTGGTAGAACTATACACTATACTTGTTGGCGCTATCAGATAATATGGAAAATCCCTGGTACACTTTGCACACGACACCAGTTAAAACGAAAACATGCTCATTTAAAATTACAATAGGTGTCACAATCCAGACTTAGATAACAGATCATAAACAATAAAAGCACTACAGCACACACAATCCTCAAATCTAATCAGCTGCAGCATGTGAAAAAATAGTGAACTGACCCCCAGTTTACGATTCAACCTGAAAGTAGAATGCACTTCAGGCTATTAACTTCTTTTGTTGATTCAAATGAATCTATATAAAAAAGAAATATTAAATTGGTACATATAATCCAAAATTAATTAAACAGGTCGAAGCTTTTCCAGTTCAGGTCTTTTAGATGTGCTTCGTTAAATATGGATCTGTTTTACTCAAGATGCCTTCAATTAAGATATCAATGATGGGCATAATCAATGTCCATCACTGCAGACTGAGAGCTGAAAGTCTTAATATTATTATTATTATGTTGTTTTGTAACCAAAATTCAAATATTTAAACCAAACAAAGATATCACAATCACTTCGTAAAACAGATGCGATAAGACATGTTTGGAGGTTTGGTTAGGTGATATTTAACTGATACTTCAAGAAAATGAGAGGAAGAGAGGAACCAATAGTCTGACCATTTCCTTCTGCACCTACAGTACATGACAAACAACAACAAGCTTTGCACTACGTTTACTCATCAGATATGTTCAAGAGAAAACAGTGAGTTTTTTGTGAAAATTGTTTTTATGCCATCTCGTAGCTACTGCATAATCCAAATGCCCATCAGCAATACTCTTGTTGCCGTACAAAAGAAGATTTCTAGAGTAAATACATATTATCCATGCCACAAAAAGTCCTTTGTTTTGGGGATTTGTTTCAGAAGTTGTGTTGCTGTACAGTGACCCAGCTAAGCTGTCTGGGTGTTATACAAGGGAAATAAATGTAACCTCTCCTACCCACAACAGCTGTGCTGATAGATTACAGTGAATAAGAGACACTGGAAGAGGAACCACTATTACTTCCATTCTGTCCTCCAGTCATGATGTAGTCTAAAACACTAGCACAATCATAAGCGCACAACACACTGTGCATAAATGTGTAATTTTAATGCAAACTGCCAAATGATAATGCATTCTGCGAGAAACACAACCTGGTTTTTCGCTTGCTTTAAATGCTAATCTTGCAAGACACTCAGTTCCACCAAAGCTCCCATGAAAAACAGCTGATCATGGCATGTACTTTTAATAGCTGGTAAATATTTACATCAAAAACAGATACAGCAAGCAAAGCTGCTAAACAAAGTTCAAAAGTTCAACTAAGATATTTGTGGTCAGCAATCTAAGGTCAAATAAAGCACATTACTTCCAACTTCTAGTATATCATCCATTAGATCTGAGGTATTGCGTAACACTTACAAAGTTATGTTAAAGTTTAAGAAAATCAAAGTTATTCAGCTTAGTAACGACAATAATAATAAATGTATCTTGTACCCGTTTACAAATTGCTATTGCTAAAATATAACTTGCCTCATGCCAAAACAACAGCGTAGATTTGAAATGCATCAACATCAGTGTTACCTTTTCACTCTAATGCTTTAATTAAAAAAAAAAAAAAAAATAAAAAAAAAAAAAACAGATAGTTAAATCTAATTGCTCCTAAAAGGATTAGACTAGAAATTGGAGGGGGAAAAACATTTAAAAAATATTTATAATTCATGTTATCCTCCCAAATGGACATAAAAATCCACTGAAAAAAAAAGACTTGATGTTACAGCACCAACTAAAATAAAACTATATATCTCTATATCTATAACAGTTTGTGTCATTCAGCATTAAAAAAAGCTAAATCATTTTCAATAAATAAATACACAAATCAAATTCCTCTTTATGCTTCCTATTTTTCTGTGTGCTTCGGTCAGATGTTGGCAGTTGTGATTAATTTTAAGAGTCATGACGTTTAAGACATAATTCACATTTGACTGGGCAATCGCTCAGACTTGATTCTCTCAGCAGTCATAAACTCATGCCTGGGCAAAACTTCTGCAACAGCTTAGATGTAGCACACAAAATCAAACTGTTCATTTATATCCGGTATCTAAAGAGTAGCAATCAAGGTCCAAATACAGACAAAACAAACACTAACATCCGTAAGTATCGGACAAACAGTTGTGTAACACAGCAATAGAGCCCAACGACTTTTAATTGCCGATCTAAAAACCACAACTATCAAATAAATAAATGAAAAATAGGCGAAAGGTTCTTCATATCACTTCAAGCTGAGTTCATGGTTTATATGCTCATCCCATTAGTTTACACCAATTCCTCAGAGAGCATGTGCAATGTGACCCAAAAGATATGGTTTCTTATGTTACCCAGATGCTCCTGCATACTTCTGCCTTTAGAGTGATATAAATACCGAAGCGATGTGCTCAAATATAACATTATATTGATTAATTGTCTCTGTAGTCAAAAGAGCGCAGGGATGTGTGGGCAAGTGCGATCCAAGATGAGGGATGTAGTGGGAACACTGAGTACAGGCACAGACTGTGCCTATTATGCACTTTTCAATAAAGGCAAAATTCAAAAAGTCTGTTAAAGCGACATCCGACATTTGTCTTGCAGTTCCTTAAGCATTCCTGAATAAAAGGAAATATTAAGGCGCATGCTGATGAACTCCAGCACTCACTTGTATCTTATCTATTGTTCTCACATGCAAATATGACCTTTGGCCTTGCTGGCCTCATCAAATGATTTTTTATCACTCATATTCAAACATGTAACAGTCCTCATCTATGAATAATTAAAAAAAATAAGAGCTACCAGTAGAGGGGGTTTACATGCAACATATAAAACATGCATGCATGAGCAGCAGCAGCCAGCAAAATGTTACTGGGAAATGTTATTGGCACTAACAGTAGTTCAATGCATTACTAGTGTGTGTATTCTCAACTCTTATGTTGGGGACTGGTCAGACCAGTTACTGAGGAAATAAGCTACAAAATCCTGGCATCAAACGCTGCTCCTGTATGGTGCATGCTCGGATAATATTCAGATGGTATTATGTAGCAATTTTACGAGAAACCAGTGAATTCGATCTCAATGCGGAGTAACACGAGAAAGAGCCTTCCGTGGCACATACATAAACACAGAAAGAGACATGTCCTGATACCAATATACACTCTGTATATGCATACTGCATTTAAAGCGGTCAAAACGTATTAACACCCACCTGAGGAGCAGGAAATGAGGAACACTCCAAAAGCCAGTTTTGTTGCAGGTCCCATTTTTCAATCTTCTGTCTTTGTCCTACAAAATCCAAAAGTCCTTGCATTCAAGTTTCTTCTCAAACCACTGATCAGCAGTCAGTGAAACACATCCATGTCACCGAGTCAGTGATATATGGCAGTGCACAAATCCAACGCCAGTTTATAGTCCTCAGATTTAGGTTTAGAAACGGGATTAAAGTGTCCACTGTTTAGTTTATAGTTCATTCGAAGCAGACGAGCTTTTAGAAATAAAGTGATCTATGACTGTCCGTACAGTTTGCTTTAAAACCCATATCAATAACGAGGAAATTCCAATGCGTACGAATACTGTATCTATGCAATGTTGCCCTGCCGCGCGCTCAGAATAAACGAGCCCGTTGAATAAACCCGTTCAGTAAACGGGCCAGCTCCCATCCCCAGTGACCAGAACAACTGAACAGAATATGCATAGAACCCGCCATAAAATATATAGACAAAAAAATCCAGTTAATGCGAAGGAACGAAAATTTCAAGCAGAGCAATGCCCGCAAATTACCTGCTGAAAAGTCTATGGCAGTTACACTGAATGCATGCACATTTACGGGGATAAAAATGGAATTAACATCCCTAAGCGATGTTCCCACATCACGCTCACTTCGCTTTGTGCTTACATATAATATCTGTAGTACAACAGATCGCAGATAAAGTGAAATAAATGGGGTCACGCGCACGATTCAGCGCACGCGCGAGCTCAAGTTGACAGTGAAGGACTTAAATATGGCCAAACGCGCTATATCCACATTCCCTTCTGATGTTAATGACTCAAACCTGCAATACCCGACCTCACAACTCTCCTCCAAAACTGTTAAGGTAGGTGGTTACAACAAACAGACGTTTTAAACTAAGACATGTCGACGGCTGAATAAAGCTTAGCACGTAACGTTACAGCCTCTGAAATAACTTCATCAGCCCCGTCGGGAATATATCACCAAAATGAGACGGAATTGAAAGATAACGTCACTAAATGTAGTCCTTCAATACGTATTGTCCCGGCGTTCGCTGTCGGTTGACTTTATAGAGCGGTCGGAACTCAGTTTATCGCGATTTCCCTCTCCGTTGCTGTCAGTCACCGTTGGCTTACTGTATTCAAGATGGACGCCGGGGTGGATTGTTTTTGTTTTTTTTCTGTCCTCCGCTGCCTTTACCCGCCCATTTCTTTACGTAAGCGCGGAACAGTTTTGATTGACAAGCATTTCACCCAATCAGAACAACATGTGTAAATAATTTAAACCAACCGTAGAGCTGGCTCCACTTATACCCAGCCCTCTCTGTGAGGGGTTTGTGTGAGGCGGTAGAGTGACGTGAGTTCGGCATCTAGGCTGTGAAATATTCACTGTATGTTGATAGTAGAGTAGGATACTATCATATTTGTGATGTAACGTCCTATCATTTATAAAAGGCATACAACACATTATTGTGTAATTATGTTGCACTTACATATTGGGCAGAGTCCAATTACAAAAGTGTGTTTTCTCTAGTAAAAGGCTCAATATTTTGGTTATAAATAGATCTTACCCTCCGCCCCCTCCCCCAGCCAGCATTATTTAAAAAATATATTTTTGTAATCCTGTAAATACAATAAACTGCACTGCAACCGTTGGTGGACTTTAACAAAAGTTGACCTATGTTTTCCACACAAAGTATTATCCATAAATGTCAAGTTGTGGTAAACTGTCATTGATAGCTGTTTACACCATTTATTAGTTTTAATGTTTTTGTGTTTTTACCCAAACTGATACTTTTGAACATTTATGCTGGGTTTTAAATTGTTTCATAGTTGTTATACAGTTTATATTTAGCCGGAAAGCATATAATTCTCTCATCAGGTCCAAACAAAACCAGATGCAAAAAACAAATGATGCTAATATATACTCACTTTGTGCTACTAAACGATCACAATCCTAACTTTTATGTCCATACTGAAATCTCAGTTGGCCAGACAGTGATTCATCTTTTCTGAATCATTAAAACATTGGTGTCCAGGAGATTGTAGTGTGTACTGACAGATTTTATAAGCTTAGCTTAAAATGAATATCACTCTTATTGTAAATCTCTTTTGAGATTCACACTTGAAGCAGAGAAAGAGGACTTGGTAACAGTCAGAGATGTTGTTTTAATGGCATGTTCTACTGTGACAACGTACCCCATAATTTAACAACATGCCCTGCTGTTGATATGTGTAGAATAACAATATCCTTACCCCTGAGAAGTAATGATGGCAATCATATAATTATTATTAATATTTTGGTAGACAAGATTTTTAGATATCTGCATATACAGTTATTCATTTTCAAAAATAATAGACTGTAATTCATGAACAGGAATCATTAAAAACCATTACAGTTTTGTGAAAGACAAAGAGGCAGTGAGTGATGTATTATTCTATTCTTACTAAAAACCATTAAATGCCTGCATGGTTCATGAGAAATCATTCGCTAGTGTTGTTGTCAGCCTTTGACAGAAGCTGGATGTTTCACCTTAATAGCATTGTTATTGATTGTCCTTTAAATAAAATGCCATTCTTTATTATTTTTTGCTTCATCAATGCATTAACCCAGTTTTTCCTCAGTCATTTAGTGGATTCATCTTGACGTGAGTAGTAATACTAATTGGTAAAAAAAAATATTTTATTATGCTTTTGTATATTTTAAACAACTACTATGATGTTGTCATGATCAGTAGCAGCCAATATAATTGAAATTTGAAGACTGAGACATATATTCAGGTAGAAAAACTATAACAAATTATTAGTAGCATAAGAAAATTACTAACCAGACCGTTTTTAAATAATGAAAACCATCATAAATCTACACTGCAAGGTCTCCACAGAGGACTGCTCTTAGTGATTTGTGTTCTGCTCTCATTGTAACATAATAGCAACTCCCAACCTGGCCCAATGCAGCCTATGTAATCTGATCCACAAATATTCACACATAATCCTGATGCCCTATTTAACCATAAGCATTTTTTTTTCCCATTGCTGCAGTGATCTGAACCTTTGTTGAAGTCCTTCAGTTTCTACATTCAGTGTCTGCAGTAAAAAAAAAAAAAAAAGCTGAAAGTTTTGGAACTGAATGTGTGAAAAGAGCACTCTGGAGCATATTTCACAATGAAATGTCAATTTTACACCAACCGGAGGTGACTTTGGAAATCTCCAAACTAAGCTACTGTGAAGGTCAAAGACATGTGATCAATGACAGTGCCCACCGCACTTTGTCTCCCTCTCCTGATATTTCAAACCCGAGAGAATGCTGAAGAACGCTCTTTTCTACCAACCTCCACATCCTCTTCTTTCCCTTTTAAAAGTGAACCAATGCAGATAGATTGATTTATTGATTTATTGATACTACTCATATTATATTCATATTCTATGTTTTACCCCAAAATAACAAATTATATGTGTAATAAAAATAATAATAATGTTTTATTATTATTATTATATGGCGTTTTATTTAGTATAATATATCATTTTTGGTTTTAATTATTTTTAACACAGTTGTAAAAATGAAATTCACATCATTAATAGACTACAGAGCATCTTTATTACCATCTCGTTACATCTGCTCTTTGCTGATCGACAGGAATTACTTGAATTGCTTAAGGCCAGAGCATTAGAAAGAATCATTGCCATTGTCATTACCAGGAAACCTCGTTGGTCCATATTGTGCTGCTAATGATTTTGGACTTGTGGTTTATGATCTAGAACGGAATTTCTCTTTTGTGGCCTTTGAGGGATTGTCAACTTGACCATGAGAGGCTGTTAAGTGTTTATCTTCTCTTCAGCTCATCGTAATTAAGAGCTAGGAAATCGGAATTTATCTACAGCAGCCATGCGCTCCCACTGAAGGTCATTACAATAACCCATTTAAACCACATTCCCTCACGTGCCATTTTATCGGCCTTGCGACACACAGGAGCCACTTTGCTAAGTCAATCACCTGCACTGCACAATGCTCGAGCGGATACTTAACACATACTTCAACTGACGCGTTGTCAGCAGAGCGTCTCAGTGACAGCAAGCATGCTTTCTCTTTACTGGACCATGAAGAATATTTTGCCATGCCGGAATTCTACAGATGCCTAACATACCTTGTCCTGTAAGTTCATTAACTTTTAATCAAAGTTCTAAACATGCCGGAGATTATCCCGATAGATTTCAAAGGGAGCCTGTGAGATTGCTACACATCTGTCAGTGCTTGTCATCTCAATCAAACCGGGCGTCCTTGGGCAGATGGACATGTGGCTCTTCTGTGTGGCTAATTAACATTTCCCATGGTTCTTTGTCTGCCACTGCTGCACAATAATTATGCACAACCTGCGATCAGCTGCGCAATCCCAGTCACAATGAACCTGGGTGTGTGTGTTTGTACAAGCATCAGTCTAAATCAATAAATTACTGTGTCAAAAGATGAAATCAGCCAGATTGGGTGGTTGATGCAAACATAACCCCTGCTTGGAAAATGAGCTCGCAAAAACTAAGCCACATTCTTACGTCTTATATTACCTCTTCCTGCTCGTGGCTAAGCGCACAGCCTAAGCACGGGAAAATCACATTACATCCTGTTCTCTTAAAGCACATTAATGCTGAGCCTTGACACGTGGCAAGAATACCCCTATTCATTCACCATAACAGCAAATCAAGGCATCATCTTCGATTTCCCTTTCATTTCTTTGATGTAATTATTTTATGGCAGCCTTAATGAGGCCCTATCATTTATCTTTGAAAGCTGTAATCAAGTCTCAAATGCTAAATTGCAGCTATTTTGCTGACCGGCGTTCAGCGATAATATAGCAAAGATCTGAAAACAGTCCTGAAATGTATTCTGGGGGAAAAGAGAGTATGTATGATGTATACTTGAGATATCCACAGTGATATGGATTTAACCAAGCATGCATATGATACTGACAGTACAACAGTGCCCGAGGATAAGACTCTGAAAGCATATATTATGTCTCCACCTCTGTATTATACAGTAACCTTTAAAAAATGCATGCATCTTAGAAGGAAGATGAACTTGCTTTGAAGAACATCTAGTATTCATTGCATTAAATGGGGCAATTTATCATTTTTACATGAGGTTTAGCTTGTATATGTTTTTTTTTTTTTTTGTCATTTCCAATGAATTTACTAAAATTACATATTTGTAAGAAAATAAATCTCTAATGAAGGTTATTTCTCTTTTTTTATTCAAGTTTAATTTTAATTAAGATTTTTGAGTAAATGTAAGTTTACATTAACTACCTACATTAACTGATCTATTAATCTGAGTTAAAATACATTGTTGTATCTGTTAATATTCTTTGATAGACCTGAGCAAATATGATGTTGTGCAAACTAACATTAACAGAGATAAATAAATAGCTACTATAACATGAACATTGAGCAACATATGTGTTAATTAATGCTAATTATTAAATAAATAAATAACAGTGTTGTTTTGGACCTAAGGGACATTCACTGGATGTATATAAAAAAACCTGTTGATACATTCTTCCAAAAACAAAAAGATAATCACAGGCTCTTTACAGCTGAACCATTTCACAGCAGTTGCTCTCTTCTATGCATCTTTAATATTGTGTTATAAACACAAAAATATATATATAGCAAACTCAAAGCAATGGCACAAATAACTGACCAGCATTTACTAGATGAAAGGAGCACTCTTACCGCATACTGCTATGAAAGAGTAGTGATTAACTTGTGCGTGAAACAGATTTGTTTTAAGTGCAGAGGCTTAAGGTTGTTGAGTGTGACTATCTCAGAGACTAAAGGTGACTAGAGATTACCTGAGTGACCCAAGCCATAGTAACACATGCCCAGTTAGCTTTAATCTCGCGGTGTGTACTGTGTGTCTAAGCATGTGTAACATATATAACATCTAGGGATATTTCAATAATTCAAGCCCAAACATATATCAATGTTCCAACCCTATGGCATTTAATTGCAACAGAGTCTTTCAAGCAGAGTTTCATTCTTTGCATTTTTAAATATCACTGACCATGTCATTGTCCTGCTGTCTGCATCTGTAGCTATACTTTGTGAAGCTGATTTGAATAAGTCTGAAAGGCATATGGAGAAGCCGGTGCCTACAGCAAACAGTTAAAAGCAGAAATAGCTCTTAATTATTTTTCAGTTCCTTGGTTGGAATCAATGCCTCTGGGCCACAGACACAGAAGGAGGAATAAATGACTTTCCCCTTGAGGATAAAATGTCTCGTGAAAAGGTAGGAGAATAGTCACAGCATACGGTGAAATAAGACTCTTCACGCCCCACAGTTTGACGTCAAACTCAAACATCTTACATTGCATGCTGTATCCTCTCTGTTTTTACTGTTGATAGAGCTCATAATGTGCCATAGCAAGTCATGGCATAGTGGTTTAACCACATGCTTCAGCACATTGAGACGTGGTGGCATACACAGGGTTCCAGCGGAGTCTTAAAAAGTCTTAAAAGCACTGAATTTATGAATTTGGAAATAATACCTTAAAAACACTTGAAAAAGTCTTGAATTTGTCTTAAAATTTGTGCAGTACGTAACTTCTCTGTGTCGCATTTCTCCTCAAAAATTGAACTTGTCAGCAACCATTATTTGATTAAATAACGTCGCCTAAAGAAAGAGTGGTGGAACCAATAATTGAGAACGCAACGCAGCCCCGAGTCAAAAGACGAACCCAACCAAAGATTCTGGAATACAACGGCAGACATTTTAATACCCGCCAATCACGTTTCTAACGCCTTTTTCACAGTACCTAGCTATCCATTTCATGCGGGGGTCATGGGGAAATTTAAACGAAGCGAGTGAGTTTCATTCCACTTTCAAATCCGGTTCCTATCTAATGGACATAAAATAGCCCCATAAATATCAGATGGAGCAATAGGAAGATAAAAATAAGAAATGATTTACAGATTACGTATAGGTATTTATTTTTCAATATAAGTACAATGTAAAAACGTGTATGTACAAAATAATTGGATTGTACCAACTGATTTGTTTAAATGTAGCAGTGAAGGCCACCTAATATAAAGTCGAACCAGTTCTCTCAAGAAGCTCTAAATACATTTGCTTTTTCTTACAAAACTATTGCCTTTCCCCCAAGAAACTATGCAAAAGGGGGAAAAAAAAATGTATTTCAATACTTCTGCATTCTCTCACAACACATTTCCATTATCTTTATCTCATTTGTTCACTTAAAGTTATTGTGTTCCCCCAAGAAACTTTCCAATTTCTCACAAAACTATTACGTTACATTAACTTTGCATTTAATTGTGAAATATTTGCGTTCTCTGTAGAAACCTTGCATTCACTTGCAAAACATTTGCATTTTTGTACCATCTTGATGTCCCTTTAGGGATTCTGCTGGTTTCACCTTCTTCAGTCATGTTAAGCAAAACGCCCATTGTTTATTGTCAGTAGTGTAGCGTATAAAACATGCCTCACAATGTTGAAACAAAGCAGCTTTCTATTAGTCAATGCAGGTTTAAACACTTTGCAAAATATACTTGGTGAAATCCTTTTTAGCCTCTGATTATGTTGATTCATATTGAAATAATTAAATCTCGCACACAAAAATTCTATGAACAATTGTAAAAATGGCCACATTTTATGATTTCATTTTATTTCAGTTGAAATTTACTGTCACATTAAATGTGAACAGTCGTTTACAGCTAAAGTTGGGGTTTTGATGTATGACAAAACATATTCATTTTAATAATTCATTATTTTATTATATGAACGAATTCTGTTATCATTATTACTTTAAATTGTTACTTAATCCATTTAAATATGTCAGTGTTTGATGACATTGCAGGCCAAAATAAACTAAAGTTTATCTTCTGTATGTCTAGAGAGTCCACAGATCATTTTTATTATTTTTTAATTATTATTATTATTTTACCTGCTTTGTGTAAGACAAGCACAGCCAATAAAGTTCCCTTTCAGAGAGAGACTAACTGCAGGTTTCACTCCCTGATGGTTTGTCCGTGGCTGAAATTAAAAGCTAGTGGCCAGTGCCAAGTGGGGTTTCATCCAAAGACTGGCAGCTTGGCTGGGCAGAGACTGATGGAGCCATAGTGATAAATTCCTCACAGCACGAATGTGTCTGTCACTAGACATGCTGTTCCACTGGACATCTTCACTTCATTGTTATCTTGACCACTGTACTGACAAACAGTGAAGCACAGCGACATTTGTTTTCTAAGAAGCGAGGCATAATTGATTCTCCATGTATGTAACAGTGTTTCTACATTGGCAGTGCCACTGATGAGAAAAGTTTTGTCAAAAGAACTATCTATCAATCTATCTATACCACTTCATGTTTTTTCAAGTAACGTTTCCCTTGAAACTCTCATAAACAGCTCACATTGGTAACAGAGTGGTTCTGACAGCATGACTTTCAAGGAAAGCTTGCCTGATCTAGCCCTGCTTTAAAGGTTGTGAGCTGCCCCCTGCTGCGGTGTCGCCCCACACCTGGGCAAAGCGGCAGGGGGTCACTTTTGTGTTTGTCTTTACCTGGGGATTGTGGGGTTGATGGCTGTGTTGTGACTACACGACCTGAGAAAGCGTTCCTGGCTGTGCCTCTTGACATCCACTAGACCCAACACAGCTAAACACTTCAGACGCTGAAGCATTCTGCCCTCATCTTCACTATTTCAACTCTTCAAGAACAAGAACATTGGAAATTCTCAGACTTATATTATTCAAGACATATATAATAGTAGAGCTGTAAATCGATTCAAATTAAAAACAGGTAGTAACTGTATAATTTCAAAAAAAATAATCATATTAATTGCAATAAATTGCTTAGCAATGCTTGCAATTATTCAATGCTGTTAAATTATTATTATTATTTTGTATGATTAATTTGAATAAATAATCAACGCAATGTCAATCTATCCGAGCATATAGATTGAAAAATGAAAGCAGTCAGAATGTCAGGTAGGGTTGTAACAAGAGGATGTGGTGTCTGTGGGTAACAAACATAACGAGGGAAGTGAAATGGAAAGATATTAATATTTAGGTCAGCATCTGTGAGTTCAGGAGCGATGATAGTTGTTGCTTGAAAACATGAGCAGAGACCAACGTGTATGAAATTAGACCAAATGTGTTTGTACTTTTCATAGCCGCATCTTTCTTTTGAAACCGAAAACCTTTCACAGTGAGTGCTAATGATTACTGTAGCATTATGGGTTGTAAAAGTGTCATGGCACCTTGTGACTCAAATGTGGTCATAAAGAACTCTTTTATCGAATACCATGCATATTTTAACAATTCTAAATAGGCAAGGATTTTATTTTACATGTGTGCAGTAATTTACATAATTGAAGTTTTTCATGTGTGCTGACTGAAACTGAAGCAGACATAATCTCTCTCTCTCTCTCTCTCTCAGTTTCAGTTTCTGCATAGATCTCTTATCAGTAGCTGAGCGCATTTCAGTAAACAAACATGCGGTAGAACTTTGTAAAAGACAAATGTTCCAATCCTGTGAAATCTGCAGAGTTTTGTGAGCACAGATTCCATGTGGACCTGCTAATGACCTTCAAAAGCACAGCACAGATGGCACAGCACATCCCCCCATTACAGTACTGCTGCAGTCGCTACAACACAATTTTAGATTTACAGAACATCAGTAAAGATTTTAAGATGTGGCTCATTGTAGCCTATAATGAAAAAAAAAAAAGATAAACTTTTGAAAATGCCACATATGTCAGAGTTGACGTATATAGCAGATGGCACCAGAGCAAACTCTTCAGGAACATTTTGTTTACCCTCGTTGTTTAGTTTTCTGACCCCGTTCCATGTCTTGGTGTCCCCATATTTCATCTTGCCCTTTTCTGTAATTATCATGTCTACTGACTGTGAGTGAATCTCCCTGCTGTTTTTAATCGTCTTTCTTGGCTTTTTATGTTTTAATTATTTATATAGATTTATTTGCAGAAATGTGGTAGTGCTGGCCGAGCAGAGCTGGTTCCAAGTGGGCGCGTCAGTAATAGCCGCTCTCCTGCAATTAAAAAGCCACTTGATTTTATCTCCTTTAGTTATTGTAATCATTGTTCACTCTTAAATGTGTCCAGCCCGTCAAGACAGAACCATCTCTGAATGGCTGGAAAATGGCTGTCGTCCAATACTCTTCCTCTTACACTCGGCACAAAATTAAAGCAATAGTTTACCCAAAAATAAAGATTTGCTAAACATATAGTCACTCTTACACCATCCAAGATTTATGTATTATAAAAACACAGCTTTTTGCTTCACGGGATGTTAACTGGATGGACCGGCGTAATGTGGATTGTTACATTTTTAACTTATTCACTGCAGAGGATGAAGTGATACAATGTGAAAATTCATCAAATGGGTGCGTTTTCAGCAATTAAAAAAGAGAAAAGTGAACTATTACTTTAAAAGCCTGATCTCACAAGGAAACATAACTACTTTTTACAAGGTTTCAATTTTTAATGAATTTGTTTGTTGTGATTCATATGCACACTTGTGATTTCTTTCTTTCTTTCTTAAATTAAAAAAAAAAAAAACATCAGTAAGATAATACTTACTCCTCTAAATTAGCCACTAATTGTCCAAAAAACATAATTTGTTGAAGATTTCTATAAAAGTGTGTCAGCTTAATGGAAGAAAGCAATCTTTGAATTAGCAGACTACATGTTTGCTCAAGCAACAAACCACAACATTTTCTGATAAAAATATGTTAAGCAAAAGATGTTTGAAAATGTGAAAGTAAAATAGTTTAATAAGTTGCTTAATAGTAGTAATAATAATAATAATAATAATATTAAATGAGAATGGCTGACCAAGCAGATCAATAATTTTTTGACACATTCCATGCTGTGTGTGGCGAGTAACATGCAAAAGATTATTCAAATCATTAACCATGTGAGCAATAGTAATTTAAAAACTTCTACTAATTACAGGCCTGTTTCAACTTACCTGTTTAGCTCAGGGGCATTTGGGGAAATAAGACAGTTATTCACCTTCCTGTGGTAAATTCTTTCTCTGCTGAATACTTACAGGAAAATGCCAAATTCTTGAAGGACACACTGAGATTGCTCAACTCATTCACATTGCTGTGCAAAATGCTTCTTGAAGGTGCGACACAAGAAATGAGCCACACGGAATTTTAGGTATAGTCAAACCTGCAGTATAAATACTGGAGACTATAAATGATCAACAAAAAAATTAAATGTAAGAAAACCTGTTGATTGACCAATAGCGCTGAGCAGATGCCAAACAGTTTGGGACTCTATCCTCAAAATACAGATTCTTTTCCCTCAGGCCAACTGGATTGAGTCTCTCTAGAGGAATGTTCTGACCTGAATCCCTACTCCTGTCCTTGAGTGAACCCAGTTACCAAATAGGCTATACGCTTACTCACATAAACACGCTTCTAAGAAACTTGTCCTGGCAGGCTGTCCTGATGTCTCTCTCAAGCGTGGCCAGCATCAGAGTCTCTTTAATCTTAGCCCATCGATCAACCGGCACTTTAGTGCTGATAAAAGAGCCATTTCTCAAGTTCCTGCTTATCCCCTCCCCTCCTCATACCTTCCTGACGAAGTGGTTTTGTCCAAGGTAGTTGATCTAAATCACACTGAATGCATCGAAGTGCTCCATGCGAGAGCAAATGCCAAGGGGGACTGGTGGGGTTGACAGGCCTCAACCATTACAGCCATAGGTTGAAAAAGATATTGTTCAAGATGTCAGAGAGAGGAGCTTAGAAAATTGCACATGCCTCTGCTGTGTTGATTCATTGAAGCCGTTGCTGTCAGCCATGGCTGCATTCTGGAAAAGTCATATTGTCAAATCTGAAGGGTTGCCAGATGGGTTTCAATTCCCTGTAGTGGTTCAACACAATCTGTTTTCTCAGATTCACAACTGTTTTATTTAAATTGAAACTATTTACTGTGAAAAAACCAAAACAAAATTATGGATATATTATACAAATATTGTAAAATATTGATTGACTAAAACTGACTAAAATTCTCTTTTAGTGGCCTGAACTATTCTGACAGAAAATCTAAAACACTTGTTTGTGAAATGTTATTATGAGCTAGAACATTGGTTTCTAGACCCCAACACTGCACATTTTCTTTTTTTTCCAGACATGATAATTTTGGATCTTGCTGTCTTTACAGATGAACTGATGATCAGGTGTGTTTAATTAGGAAGACATGTAAAATGTGCTGTGTTGAGGGGTTTAAACTGTTGAAAGGACTGCATTCTTTAATAGGAGCCCCTTAAAGGAGTAATTCACCCAAAAATGAAAATGACAGCATATTTTACCCTCTCCCAAATCATCCTAGGTGTACATGACTTTCTTCTTTCAGAAAAACACGGTCTTTTAAAAAATGATCCTGGCTCTTCCAAGCTTGGTAATGCTTGTGGATAGTGGCTATTATTTTAAAGCTCTGGATATATCCGGAAGTAAACTAACCTATGAGTAAATTTATCACATGTTCTCTGAAGCAGATCGATTTGTTTTTATAAAAACAATTCCTAGTTTTGATGTGATGCAATGCGTAAAACAGTACTAAGTCCTTATAATCAGTAATTACAGTATGTCCCCATTGGATGTGTTTAACTGTTTTTGTGTTACCGTGTGGGGACACATCACCACAATACAGTAAGGGGCAGTGTTGGGGAAAGTTACTTTAAAAGTAAGGCATTACAATATTGCGTACTCCCTAAAAAAGTAAGTAATTATGTTACGTAGTTACTTTTATGGAAAGTAATGCATTACGTTACTTTTGTGTTACTTTTTAAATATGGGCTGAGCTTGAGTGTTTGTTTTTAATAAAAGAAGTTCTATCTTTATAGCAAATGTAAAAGCTCGTTCACACCAAAAAAGTGTCACGTATAAACCTCAGGCTGAAGAAAAATGAAGAAAAAATAAAGATTTTTGCTTGTAAGTATGGTTGAACTGGATCATCAAAGGTCAGCAACAAAGATATTGGTTAATAAAATGAGATTAGATACATTTGTGCAATTTAATCTTTGCAGGTTTGCATCATATTCTGAGTTTACTTTAATTCATTTTGACGAATACTAAATCTGTTTTTTGAGAGTGAGATGAATTAATGCACATGCACATTTAGTCTAGACCTACACTGTATTCACACACTGCACACAATGCTCTGTATTTCTCCCAACATGTCAGGAGTCAGGAGACTTGTCTGTCAATAAATAAAAAAAACATAGTAAGTTGGCATTACTTTTTTTTTTTAAATGTAACTCAGTTATATTACTCTAAAATTAAAAAGTAATGCTTTGAGCTTTGTACAAGTTGACAAAAGAAGGTAGAGCTTAGAGGAGAAACATAATGTTCTCAACATCATAAGACCCCTTTAAATTTGTGTAACTAGTTACCAGAATCAGTGCCTGTTAACAGAACTGAAACCACTTTATTGGACCAGCCATTATTTGGTTGAAATGAAAGTGATGATTTAAACTTTTCTTAATTTTCCTTACCCTTTTAAACTGTTACATATTTAGCAATTTCTTATCATATTTTAAAAAAGCATTTATGATGTAATGTTAAAATAATGTTAAAAATTTATATAATCTTAATAAAAAGTAATATACAGAATAATTTTTAATCTAAAAAAAGAATGCATTTGAGACCTACAATTCTAATTCTGGTTAAGCATTTGTTAATCTTTTCCTGAGGAATGTAATGATCAATTATTAATACAAAAAGCTCCAATATCAGCACTATTTTGAGATTTGTTTTGGTTTATAATCCTGAATGAAAGAATGGCAAAATACAATAAACGTGACCGCTACTCCCAACTGAAACAATAGAAATCTTTGTGCAGCATGAAATGTTCTGTATGCTAGCCCAGTTGCTGAAAATTACACATTGGAAACAACTTTGGGGTGCATTTTAATTGCTTGTCTGTGTGGTAATGATTTTGAATAATGAGTCAACAGTTATGAATAATGTGATTTGCCAGAGGACATCAATGCAAAGTCAGTTACCAGACCTGAAAAAAGGCAAAAAAAAATCAGTTGTCAGATTTATTAGTGTTTTATTTTTTTGGCAGAAGAACAAGCGCTTTGCTGTAAGCTCGTCAGACAATAAAAATGTTGGCATTGACAATTACAATAGTATCTTGGAGCAGATGCTGTGAAATTGAGGCCTGTTCTCGTGAGCTCTACAAGTTATCAAACATGATGTCATAACCTAAAGCAGCAGTATCCTTTTAGGCTTTTTTTGACCCTAATATTTACATTGTAAGTGTCTTACTGTAACCCCAATTTTGTCTTTTAAGCGACAAATCATCAAATAAAAAAATATTTTGTTTGCTAATAATCAACATTATGCCTTAAGCCAGAGCTTAACTTCTGCTGAACCGGGAAGTCTCCTTTAACAATTCATTTCTGCCCTGTAACCACATATAATCCCTTCTAGAAAGATAAAGTCCTCAAATCTGCACAGCTCTTTATCCTGAGGGGACCGACAGTGTGGACGACACACTGACAGCTCCTTATGTCATGAGTAAACACTTATTCTGTGTCATGCTTTTTGATGCCTGTCTCTTTTTACAAGAGCCCCTGATATCAGATTCTCACTGTGCTGAGATCAAACGCCACAGACCAGGAGACGAGATGGCGTCTGCACATTATTTGTAGATAAAATCCTGATCAGAGATGCAAATGAAACCTGAGCTTGGGGCCTGCGTTCTTAACTGCTGAAACTGTCTGCAGTAAATGTATGATGTATGGTACATGGTTTATGTGGATGACTCAAGGGTATTTTAAGATGTTCAAAAACCCATCAGATCAACCAACCTTTTAATGTCAGATCTCACTTGCATCACTGAACATGTACTGTATTGTGTGATAAAAATGAGTAGCGATATTTTTTTATTCTTATTTATTTTTTATTCACATTATAATATTTACATATAATTTGACTGGGTTATGTATTGATTAGTAAATACTGAAACATTTACAGTTTTTTTTATTTCTCCTTAATAAAAAACTACAAAAATACTAAAGGGGACAGTACAGTATGGATTAGGGTTATGGTAAATTGGCGACAATATGCATATATATATATATACACGCCCAAAATTTGGGAGGCGTGGTGCCCCTTATAACCCAGTGCTTGGCGCTATTTTGCTCAGAATCTTTCTCCTTTACCTCAATTGTTTAGAAGCCTCTACTTCGTCGTTGAATCATGGCCAAAGTGGATATATTCCATCCTCTTCAGCGTTCCGGTGAAGTTGCTACATGTCCTTTAAAATGTTTTTGTCGTGCTCTGTACCTCTAGAGCTCCCTGGCGATCATGATAAGTGCGTCTTCTGCCTGGGCTGCGCCTACATGGAATCCGCCATCAAGGAGCCCAACTGCCCTCACAGCGACGCCATGAGTGTCAGGACTCTCTGTAGGCAGATAGCCCTTGTGCTCTGCAACGCATCTTACCCACATCCACTGTCTTCCTCCTCCTCCCCCGCTGAGCTGCAGAGAAAAAAGCAATGGCCACTGGTCATGGAGACAAGCACTGCTGGCAGAGAGCTCACATTGGTGCAATGGTCATGTGCCTCCTGCTCTCCAGACCGACTTTCTCCGGGAAACCATCCGGAGCCTCACTTCCACCCTCCAGCCAGCGCGGGCGACTTCATCTCCTTTGGTGCGCCTGAGGCAACAGGCCAAAGCAATGACGCGATGTCCACCACAGCATCAGAGTTGGAGGATTCGGGCAGCCACATGGAGCATTCTCAGCACAGCGAGACTCACAAGCCTGGTCACATGGAACGGGAGTTGCTCCGCATAATTTCCAAGGCGGTGGAAGAGCTCAATCTGGACTGGCCACCTCCCATGTAACTGGAGCGGAATAGGCTGGACAAATGGTTCCTCCAGCCCAGTTGACTCTGTATGAGAAGCGACCTCCTCTCTTAAGCAAATGGCTCAATTTGGCACCGCAACCCGGCACTGTGGGACCTGCATGTCTGGATGCCGCTTAACGAAGCTCGCTAACTTCAGCACCGTTAACTCGGCAAGTAATAAGAATTATTTCTGAAGTGAGAGCCCCTTCCACCAGGCACCTGTATGCTCATAAATGGAAAGCTTTCATGAATTGGTGTAGCTCAAAGAACACAGATCTAGCAACCTGCTCGATCCCATTCATTCTGTCATTCTTACAATAACGCTTGGATGCCAGCCACACACCCTCCACGCTCAAAGTCTACGTATCTGCGATCTCAGCCTTTCATAATGTTATTTACAAACAGTCAGTTGGCAAGAGTGATTTGGTGATTATATTTCTTCTCGGTGCGAGATGGCTCAACCCTCCCTGCTCGAACAATATCCCCACCTGGGACTTGTCTTTGGTCCTGAATGCCCTGCCACGCACCCCCTGGTTTCCCCTAGGTCCGATAGCCTTTTTTCCAGAGTATGATGGTGCTGATACCGCCCATGCTTACATCTCTACTTTCTCATCATGGTTACTGCTGTCGAACCCGTATTACCATATCATACGTGGCATTGAGTTGGACGCTCACTAAATTAAAGCAAACCGCTTTTTAAAGCAAAACGTTATCTGGGAATAACAAACCTTGGAATGTAGCGACTGACCAATCCGAATCGAGTATTCTATGAAGCTGTGTAATAAAATGAGATATCCTTATAGTTATGATCCTTGGTGTGAACAGGCCTTTACTTTGTGCAGATTTGCTTCACCAATTAAAAGAGTTCCAAACAAAGTCCCAGCAGCATTGAGTATTGCGTCTCCAAGCAACACACACTATCTGTTTAGTTCCTGAATGAATCAGAGTTTTTGATCTAATCGATTAGATGAATGAATAAATGACTCAATGATATACAGACCATCACTCATTTCGTTCCAGGATGAATCAGATGTTTTGAATTAATTAATTAAATAAATGAGTAAATAACTTAGTTATAAAGGCAGTCAGTAGTCAACAGCTTTTGAAACGCACAAACTCAGACAAGCATACACTGTGATAAATTCCTGTAGAAATTACAGTATTACTGGCAGCTGCTTTGCATAAGGCAGTTTTAACAGTTTTATTCTGTGAAGATTAAGACTATTTAATGTTTAATATATATTTATCTTTCAACAAACTGTTGCCAATAAATTTTATAAATATGAATTTACAATAAGTTACTGGCATCCAGAATTACAGCAAATATTTTTACATTGTATTTATTTAGAACTATTAGATTGCTCTTTGACCATTCAAGGACCTGAACTAACAGTATAATTAAAAGTAACACAATTCTGGTGTGGTTGATCTAGAAGGGTATTTGAGACCCACTGAAGGGGCTGGAGTGGCAGCTGGAAAACATATACTGTATGTAATCACTATAAGAGTAAACAATGAATTGTGTTAAAACAGTGTGATATTGGTTTTTAAATCTCTCAACTGGCACCCAGGAGATGGATTTCCTCACACCTTTAAACTTCTCACTTCACTCCGAGCTTCAATTTCTCACTCCAGTCACCTCATTTTCATTTCGCTCTGCTCGCACACTCACCCCGAAGCTGGCATAACCCCTTTTGAAAATGTGCTTATTCAAATCTCACTGAAATTATTCAAAGCAGAGAACTGTTGTTGCTTGGCGAGAGCTCCAGCGTGACAGCTGCTGCGGATCTTTGAGGCGGCGTGCGTGGGCCCCTCTGACGGACAGACCTCTTTGTGGCTTGTCCCTGGGAAACCCTTTCAGCCTGCAAGGTCGAGAGCCACTCTCCCACACTGTGCCGCTTGCGCCGGCCAAACCTACAGTAGAAACTGGTCACCAAAAGTGTGCAAGGCAGCTGTAGAGAGCTTGAACAATATTTTTCACGTTCAAATAGCAGCCTCTCACCGCGCCTTTGTCTAGATCCGTTGTGTTGCCATTGAAAAGATGCAAAGCTAACTGTATTGACAGCATGTAAATAAAAGCCTTTTATTTTTAATGTGCTGTGGTGGTCGCACATTATGTGTGTGCCACCTTTTAAATAGTGACTCACGTTTTGTTGTTGTTGCTCAGCTGTCACCCCCCGATGTGACCGTCCATTTACATCACGGCTTCGCCATAACCTTGATGCTCCTCAGCTATTTATCCCATTAAACAGACTGCCGTGAGTGAGGACAGTGTCATGAAATGAAAAATGACAGAGTGTTGCACCTGCGCAAGGCCTTCTCAGAGAAGGCATACAAAACACAACTTATATATCTAACAAATTTCCCTCACTATTCCCTTTATAACCGTCACTATTAAACAAATATTTCAACATTAGGACATGAGGAAATAGGAAAGTGTGGGAGTATATGTGACCCTGGACAACTAAACCAGGCTTAAGTGTTAATTTTCCAAAATTAAGATTTATACATTATCTGACAGCTGAATAAATAAGCTTCCCATTGATGTATGATTTGGATGGATAGGGGAATATTTGACCCGAGATACAACTATATGAAAATCTGGAATCTGAGGGTAAAGAAAAATCACCTTTAAAGTTGTCCAAATGAAGATCTTATCAGTGCATATTACTAATAAAAAAAAAAAAAAATATATATATATATTTTCGGTAAGAAATTGACTAAATACATTCATGAAACATGATCTTTACTTACTATCCTAAGGATTTTTGGCAAAAAAGAAAAATTAATAATTTTGCCCCATACAATGTACTTTTGGTTATTGCTACAAATATACCCCAGCGACTTAAGACTGGTTTTAGAAAAGTATGCATTTTCCACAAAATTGAAATCATTTAAAAAACCTCAGCAGATTATTGTTATTTATTTTCGTAAAACTGAGAGCCATGTGAATTCTATTTTATTTATTTATTTTTTATGTCAGTCAAACATCTGGAAAATATTTTATTCTTTCTCAAAGGAACCATAATCTCTCACTCATTTTAGCGATATGTGTCCTTTTGACTTCAGCAGTTCCCAGAGCTGATAGACATCAGCTAACGGGCTTTGGCACATAGCGCTGATGAGCAATAAACCTGAAGTTATTTGCATATCAGATAAATGACTTCGTCTTAGATTGTCATTTTGTACCATGCGAGCAAGTCTTTTATGTGACTGTGCAGTGATGGGGGGTTAAACAGGAAATAACCAATATGAGCTGAGCTTAATTTGGGAGCCTCTGGGGTTCTTAAAGGGATAGTTAACCTAAAAATTACAATCTTGTCATTATTCACTCACCCTCATGTCATATGACTTGCTTTCTTTCATGGCATGAGTCATATGGACTATTTTTATAGATAGTTTTGTCATTTTGGAGCTTTATGGCCCGAGTTCCCATTTTCTTTGAATGGGAAAGAATTGCTGGTATATTCTTCTCTAAGATTTTTTCCTGTTGCACTTCATTGCAACAAAGAAAGTCATACAGGTTTGGAACAACATGAAAGTAAGCAAATGATGATTTGATTTTCATGATTTGATTTTCGTGTTTTGAGTATTTCAATCAAATTATTCTGCCTTCTCAAAATTAGCTTACTGCATAGATGTCCTGAGCACTGGAGCTGTATTCAACAGAAATCTGAAGTATTTGTGCAAGTAGTCTTTTCATACCTAGTGAATTTACCCCTTAGCTGTTGAAATCGATGTTACCTGCGATAGTTCACATTGGACTGCTACAGCTTTTGTGAAATCATTATGTGCCAATAGACTCTTTTCACTTTCTGATTTAAAATAAAGTAAATAAACATTTGAAAAACTTTGTCTGACTGATTAACATTTTATCAATACATTTTTAGAATACAATTTTTTAAGATGGCTGATCCAATATGATAATCACCAACTGATCAAATTAAATAAAGATCTGATTATGTAATAATACATTAGTATGCAATTTACATTAACTTTGATCTTAAATTTTAATAGCAGTGCACATTAATATTGATATTCATGTATGTGTGTGTGTGTAATATACACACAACACACACACTACTAACTTTAAATTAATACTTAGTTTTCTGTTAGGCGTCAAATAAGCATGCATGTCTGAAAATACATACAATTATGAAATATGAATATAATCACTGAATTCCTGCACAGGCAGTAAGAATATTTAGTATCACTTTATCCTGAAAGCGCTCCAGCTGTCATGGGACACCAATTTTCCTCCCTTGTGAGAAGTGCCAATATTGTCTAACTAAGTGCTTTCGAAGCACATATGAAGAACTTTTGGTGTCATAACGTTAGGTCTTGTATAAAAGAATGCAGTGTATCAATTGCATAGCCTGCTTTGCTTTTAGGCAGATGGAAAGGCGTTATTTCAAGGCAGTTGGCCCACATTTCTAGATCAATTACCAGTATTTGTTTAAAGTGAGAGGAGGAGATTAAGCAGGACTGTTTTACTGGAACATAACCACAAACGCAATCAGAAAATGGGCTTTTGCAAATTACAGAGATTAGTTTTCCAGAAACTACCTTTCAGTGTCAGCAGTGACCAGCTGTTGTCTTGTAAGTATTTGGGCGTATGCACTGTTCTGGTTAGCTGACTCATTTGGAATCGATAGTGTGTGTTTGTCAAACTCATGCTCATATATGAGGTGTAATAATAGTCACACTGGTGTGGGTCGGGGGGTAACCCTCCCTCTGGAGTAGCTCATTATTGGCTGGTTGTAATTAAGGAGCAATTTATACAAAGATTACTTTAATTAGCCAATTAGCTGATCATTTGCAACATGAGAGTGCTGAAGCAAGTGCCATTTGCAGAGCTTTGGTCTCATCAGAGAAGCTTACTCTTACCAGCTCTCTGCTGAGGTCTCTTTGATCGAGTGAACGGCTGTGCAATTGATGAAAGCAGTGTGCTGACATTGTCATGATCACAACAAATGGCTCGAGGACACTTCCAAGGCCGTTAGCGGAAGGGTCACTGAGTTCAGGTTTGCTTTTTTTGTGGGCTCCAAGTATTACTCTATCTACATCCATGTGACATGCAGTTGCATCTGTGTAATCCTGTATATGGCAGGGGTCAGCAACCTATTTGACACAAAATTCCATTTAAATGTACTTTAGGTGTGTGTGTTATGTGTTGATGTATACTTAGTGTTCCTTATTCTGCAATATGGTGTTTTTTTTTTAAATATCATTATCAGATACTGTTATAGTTTATATTACTGTTTTAATTAATTTTATTTAACTTTTTTAAATGTGATTTTATAGGTTTTTTGTGAGTATGTATATATATATATATTTTAATGTCTATGAATATCTCTAGTTATTTGCTTAAGTTTTAGTTTATTTTGTTACTTAACTTAAACTAAAGGTTTACAAAGGCTTATTATATTTTAAACTAAGCTTTTGTTTTGGTTTATTTCAGTTGACTATAATAACCCTGATTCATTACGGTTGTTGTGTTTGATTATACAGAGTTCCTTTTTTCTATAATTATGTCGTTTTGGGAGTCAGTATGTGTTGAATGCTAAGATTTTCTGGAGGAAATCTCTCAAACATTAATAGTGGTGACAATTTGAAGTAGGCCCAGTGTCCTGTAAAAATTGTATAGCCTGTGCAATTTGCAAAACTCACAGAAAATTCAGCTCAGGTTAAACTGACTGTTTAAAAACATAATTTATACTTAAAAACATGCAGCGAAGGGTTTTCCAAAAAGTTTTTTTTCTCAGAAATGCTATATACACATCATAAGCTCTCATTACATTACATTAAAAAATAACCCAACCTTAACCCAGCTGCTGGTTAACTATGGGACAGAACACGCACTGGGTTTTTTTTGACCCATGTGCTGGGTTTATCTATTTGACCCCGAAATGTTGGGTTGTTTATTTGACCCAACCAGTGGGCCAGGTTAACTGTGTTGCTGGGTTAAATATTACCTAAACGTTGGGTTATTTGTTGTCTTATTGCCTTGCTACATTTATGTTTACCAATATTAGCAATAAAAAATACATAATGATAACAAAGGAATATAAAATATTATTTTATTATTATATTAATAATATTATATTATTTTTCTGTAATACAGTTAGACAACACAAAAACTGTAAATGTCAATTTAATGTGTTTTTACACTTATTTAAAAAAATTTGTCACACATCATCCTTCTCTTACAGGCACAATTAAAACAACAGTTTTTGTACGTCAGTCTTTAAAACACAAAACGGTGTAAACTAGGCACTGTAGATTCTTATTCTTTTAAAACGTTACACATGAAGAATCATTTCCATCAATATGATATACTGCTTGCTGGAGACATTCTCTGGTTGAAAGACACTGCTTTGTGTAGTTAATATAAAGCACAAAAGAAAGACTTGGAACAAAGATCAACAGAAAAAGTACTTGGAACAAAGATCACAAGCCTCAAGTAAAGAGTCCATTTTAATGGCATGGTTCGAAACAATGGCGAAACTCTGGGATCTCGCTGTCTTGTCTCCTCAAGCTGAAAATGTGCAGGAAGGCATCACTGGTCTCTGCATTTTGCAAATATTCAACCATATTAGTCCCTTTCTGTTAATTAAATAAACACAATACTTAGTCTAGTAACATAACCAACAAATTAAGTGTCTTTTGTGGAAATCATGTATAATCATATACAGCTAAGGTCAACTCCCCTTTCAGAATCTGCACGATGTTAATTATTTTACCAAAATTAGAGGGATCGTACAAAATGCATGTTGTTTTTCTTTTTTTTTATTAGACTTGAACTCTGTTTAATTGTTTACATCAGATTGATTGTTAATACTGTGACCCACAGCTGTGTTTTCCAAATAGTGATACAGTAGTTGTAGTAAAGGGTTCAAATACATAAGCAAGTGTAGGTAACAACACAGGGTTAAGAATCTGGGGTCTAAGGCCATTTTTATAAATTCAGCTATTATTTTCTCTTGTGGATTATATGTAAACATATTTTATGTGAACTTATCTAATCTTATTCAGATCCATACTAAATAAACAATATCACACATTATTTATGATCCTTCTTATTTTGGTAAAATAATAAAAATTTTGCAGGGATGTGAATGATTTCTGAAAGGATCATGTGACACTGAAGTAATGATGCTTTGTATCACAGGAATAAATTACATTTTAAAATATATTCACACAGAAAACCTATTAATACATTTTATTTATTATAAATTGAAATAATATTTCACAATATTATAGTTTTTTTCTGGATTTTTAATGTAATAAATTATGAGCCTTGATGAGCATAAGAAGACTCACTTGAAGACTTATCTTACTGATGGTTGTGTACCTTTACCATACCTCTTTTTTTTAAAGTTTTTTTAAAAAGGAACTCCTGCATGTCCCATTCTTAAAGTTCCACCCTGTTAGGCTATATTATGGAGTTTGTCTGTCCAATCAAAAAAAAAAAAAAAAACATATTTGACATAATTATAAATGATATTTTCATCTGTAGAATGTTAGAAAGCTAAATGTAGATCACTGAAAAAACTAGCTAGCTCAAAATTGTCCACCCTGTTAGATTTTTATAGACTGTGGAATGTGAAACTAATAGGGTGGGAATTCTATTAGAATACCGAGCTTGGCCAGTATGTGTTCAGTATGGCTTCCAAATTTTGAAGCCAAAATGTTACCGGATTCCAGGAATGACCCTTTTAGTGATTCTCGTAAGCTTTATTCGGTTGTTTGATTTTAATATTTATGTACTTCTGTTGACATTTTGAGTGTCCTATTTCACCAGCGCAAATGTGTTGCGTTACCTCAACCCTATAAGAGCCATCTGAAGTTTTTACAGCAAACAGGGCAAGTTTCTTCCACCATCTTCTGAATGGCTGAAAATTGTGAATTTAGTTATTTAATATAATGTCACCTTTATACTCAAAAACATTTATAGATGATGCATAACATAAGTATTACCTTTCAAACTGATATGAGTGACTATTTTAGAGGATTAACACACAGGCCTGTTCGGGCTAATTCAGAGCTGTTTATGATCAAAGTTATTCAACAACACTTTAAGTTACTTTTGGGAGCAATAACTTTTACATTGAATGGCAAATCTGTGTTTTACCAAAAACAAGGGCATGTATCCAAAAAAGCGTACTGAGTAGGAGTTACATGACATAGGATAAATCATTTACATCTATGGTTCACCCCAAACAAAAGATAAAACCTTACAGTAATCTGACAAAATCATGTATTTCATGAATGTTTAAACATAATTTCGAGAGGATCGCTAAACGAGTTATCATACACAGCTGATGGCCCGTTACCTAATAATCCCTTGTTCATTCGCGCCCAATCAAGTCATTTCCCCTTCACTATAAATTCTCCCAGCTTTTCATTCCCTGCTTCC
>JAUCNO010001888.1:10718921-10736828 GCA_032353835.1 Enteromius viviparus
TAATGTTCAGTGCTTTGCTACAATCTGTATTGTTAAAAGCGCTATATAAATAAAAGTGACTTGACTTGACTATAATGTGACAAAAGCTCGCTCAAGTACTGAGGAGCTAGGCTATTCAGGGCTTTATAAGTAATTAAAAAGATTTTAAAATCTATATTATGTTAGATAGGGAGCCAGTGCAGTGTTGACAGAACAAGGCTAATATGCTCATAGTTCCTGGTTCTAGTAAGGACTCTAGCTGCTGGATTTTGAACCAGCTGTAGTCTATTTATCAAGCGTGCAGAACAACCACCCAATAAACCATTACAATAATATAACCTCAAGGTCATGAATGCATGAATTAACATTTCTGCAGGTGAGGTTGAAAGCATAGGACTCAATTTTGATATGTTCTTAGAACACTGCTCAAAACTTGCATTTAAACAGTAAGTATCAGGTTTAATAATAAAACATAACTTACTTAAAGGTTGTGAGTCAGAAGCACCACTGTCCTTGCAGAGTTGGAATTGCCCTACTTTATAGTTTTTAGGGGCTGTGGACAAGTCATAACTTCAATAGAGAATATCTCTTTGGTTTTGAGACTTCAGTCTTTTCAACTTTAGAGATCTTACCTATTCGCTAACAGCTTGTAACACTCCAAAGAGAAAGAAAGACTTGAAAATGCATCATATGACCTCTTTAAACAATGTGAAAAAAGTGGATCATTTTTACTGAAGAGTTCCAATGAAAAGGTAACTGTTTACTCATACTCTTATGACGGACTACAGCCATACAATTATGAGCCTGCTATATGGCCAAGAGAGTAAGGACATAAACCATATACTGTTTCTTAAATGTCTTGTTTTATTTGTTGTTTTTTATCAAAGCGTGTGATCCTGAAAGAGTGGAGATGGAGCAGCAAGAGAGGACAGGAGAAGATGTGGCTGGACATGTGGAGCACCGTGAAATGGGACAGACTGAGAGGAGGGACATGCTGGATGTATGGAAAGACAGAGGAGAGAGTAAGAGAGTGGAGAGAGGAGAGATGGAGGGACAGAAAGACTTTGAAGAGCTGAGACTGATGGACACAGAGGAGATGGAGGCAGACAAGATAAGACAACAGACAGAGCAAGTGGGGAATGCAAAGAAGAAAATAATTTCAGCAAACAGGTAAGTGCCAATGCAGAATTGAACATGAAAAGCTTTCATAGTGTCATCATAAAGGGTATATGTGTGTGTATAGATATATGTATTCACATGTGTAAAAAAAATTACTTTGGTTACTACTGGTCAAACGCACTCGGTTTGAGATAAACCCTGCAGGACAGTTGCCATCCAGAGAAGGATTGGAGACCCCTGGTCTTGAGTATTTAAAATGACTAGAAATAGTAAAAATCTTGTCCATGCTTAAACAGCTGTTCTTTTACATTAAGGCGATGTGAAGAACCGGAAGAAGCTGTAGATTTTTATGATACAACTTCTGTAAGTTTTTGTTAATTTTCTTTTAACTAAAGCTTAGTTAAAGGGGTTCACCAAATACACAAAATAATGTTCTTTTTAGCAACATCACATAACCCCTTTAAGCAATTATAAGGAAAAGATTAAAGTATTTTGTTTCAATAGGGTCCTTCCTCACCCACATCAGCTTCTTTGACCGTGATGAGCCCTTTCGATTTAATCACCATTTTACAGTCTGGTAAGGCCAAATAATTGTGTGTGCAATCGTTTTTGATACAAAACCTGAATGATTTGATTAATACATTGTGTTTAAACAGCTTCTAGCCCCTCTGACAGCATTCCAGTGATTTCAAAGGTCATGTCAGTCTCCACTCCTGAAAGGTACATCATTCTCATTCTTTCTCTATTTTATGCACATTTTTCCATTTCATTCTCATATATTTTTTTGCACACAAAGTAATTGCAAACCTTTCTTCTTTAGAACAAAGAGAAATCCAGGTTTATCACAGAGCAAAACTGTAAAAAGAACGAGAACAATACGTGACTACTGTAGCAACATACCAGGTAGTCAATCAACATCTGCAGCTACATCAGATGTCATAGCCTCACTTTTGGCAATTACAGACAATGATGGTAATAAAGTTATTGATGAGACCCACAGCATGCCAAGACACAAACCCTTTGACCTTTCTAAGGTGAAGATGGAAGAAAAGACCAGCGATGATGTACCAGGTTTATATATTGACTCCAGTGATCATGGCTCCATAAAACTTGAAACTGAAAACACCAGAAAAGAAAGGATGGAAACATCAACATTCAATGGCCAAACAAGCATAAAAACCCAAACAGAATGTTTAATTGTGAAGAATGCGGAGAAAGATGAGCAGATAAGTAAGGAAGAAGTTGAGATCAAGGAGGAGATTGAAAGTGATGTGAGAAGGATGGAACGTAGGACTAATGAGGTGGAAAGTAGGACAAAAAACATTAAAGAAATAAGCCCCATGGAAATTGAGAGGTGTATTAGTGTAGAAGCTTCCAGACTAAATCTTGAAAAACTAGAGGAGATACCTAAGGAGAATAAGATCAGTTTTGAACAGCATGAAAAGTTAAATGTAGAAAAGCAGGAAGATATGACATATATAACACACTTCAACACGTTCTATGTAAAATCCACCCACTGCATCAAAGAGATCGTGAAAGAGAGGGATGAGTTAAAAATTAAACATGAGGTGTTGTTGCAAATCAAAGTTGAGAAAGAAGCACAGGACAAGGTGTTTTGTGACCGGTTGAAAACTGAGGGGCAGGAACACTCATCAACAACAACTGAAAATGTAAATGACAAACTGACTCTTCAAATGAGCTTGCTTCAAAGGGAGCTGGACAAGTGCAATGATGAATGCAATGAACTAAGAAGAAAGGTGAGCACCTGAGATTTTTACTCTATAAATTCCATAAAAGTTGTAAGAAATTAAATGACAGTAGTCTCTCCAGAAAATGCATGGATTTCCAGCAAGAGGAGTATTTCCCAAAAGCATTGTTAGCTAGCGATGGTACTTAATTCCATTGGACTCTATAGAACAATGGAACTTTCAACAATGGTTTCTATTGGGAAACGCACCCCTGGTTAGGATGGTTTTGATGCTCTTAGTTTAGGTCCTAGTTAGGAAAAGTTCTCCAAAATGTTAAATTTAAATTGTCAAAATCATTAACTCATCCTCATATTGTTCCAATATCCTTAATTTACTTTAAATTATTTTTAATCAAGTCTGAAAGATTTCAGTTCCTACTTTGAATGTCAGTTTTAACAAATATTTTTATTTTAAACAAATATGAACTGCACTTGAGTCACACACATTGTTGGTTTTTGCATTTTAACCAAGCAAATACTGTATGAGCTTCTTTTTACCATATTTGATATATGTGCAATGATCAATGTTTATATGTGAATAAAAGTTTGTTCATCATACAGCCCCATTTTCAGAAAAGTTCACAAGGAAAAAGGAATTTCTTGTGGTTTTTAGAATAAGAAACCATGCACTTTTAGTTAAATACTGGCTTGGGAGTACTTTGATCCTTTGTCAATTAACATAGTTTGTCACTGCATCAAGAAATGCAACCTGAATCTTTGATGCACGAACTTTTCGCTTTTGAACTTTTGTCAGTTAAATAAGATTTAAAAAGAAATAACCAATATGAAAAATTCAAGTTCTTATTGCATTCAACAAAATACCCCAACTTTTTAGGAAATTGGGTTGTATGAAGTGATCAACTCAGAAGACTTTTGTTTAAATCATCAGATCATCAAAGATTTGATTTCATGGACTTAAAAATATCTTCTAAAAATATCTTCAATTGTGGTATGAAGATGAACCAAAGTCTTACAGTCCTAGTCCACAATTATGTATTTATCAATTTGGCTTAGACTTTTCTACCTTTTTCTTTTCTTTTATTCATCAATACCCACAAACGCAACTGTATTCTCAAAGTTGGAGAGCTTGGAGCAGGAGAACGTCTGTGAGCTGTTACAGAAGGAAGTTGAAGAGCTGAGGAAACAAAGAGAGGAGTGGATCAATGCAAGAGTGCAAGACACTCTGAAGGACAGTAACACTATTTCAGAACAAACATGCAGAGCAAGCATGGTTGCAAACCTTGAGAATGGGTTCAAAAAAGAAGGAAAGAGCCGTGAAAGACCTGTGCAGGAAGAGAACACTGCGACACTGGCCAAGTAAGAGCCTTGTTGACCTAAGCTTTTAAGTGGTTTGTGACCTTTCTGTACATGCTCATTGGTAGTCATGTTTTCATGCAAATACATAACTCTGCTTTCTCTTCTGTCATCAGGTTGAGGGAACTGAGGTGCAGCATCGCCCGTTTATTGGTGACTTTTGTTCCAGCCCTGGACCTTGACCTTGACCGAGTGAACTATGACTGTGAGGTCATAGATGTGATTTTAAATCAGGTCATACAGGAGATTTACCCCGCTGAGACCACCTTTACTTAGTCAGATACCTAAATGTTAGCCTAGGTCTAGGTTATTGTTTCATACATGGCGAGAAAATACTATTAAACTAAGTTTAATTTATTTACATGTTTTCCTGAATAACACTTGCAGTTTGTTCGGAAAGTTTTACATTCTTTTATACATTCTTGTTTTTTTTTTTGGTTATTGTAATAGAAATAGGTTGTTTTGATAATAACATTTGACCTTTTTGTCACAAAGACTTATAAAGCTTTGAAATGTTGTGCCATTTCATGCCGCGTTTCTGTATATTTTGTTTTCCTGATATTCAGTTGTGTGTAGTGTCTGTGTATAAATGTTTTATACACAATTGTTAGTGGATAACTGTTGTAGTAAGTGTTACTCCAATTGTGTTCAGACGGGAGGGGGGAAGATTATTTATTAAATACGTTTCATAGTCGTTTGATAAAAAAAATCCTGTTTCTCTTGTTCTTATGAAATATAGATCATCAACATAAGAAATTATGTTACAATACTTAAAAAAATTATAATCTTATAGAAATTGTTTACTTAACTCTTCCAAAGGGATATAAAAGTTTAAATTTCCACATACTTTTACCGAAAAATTTAACGTAGTGGTGTTTAATTTATTGCTGGATCAATTTAAGCCGCCATGCAATCATTTACACAGTGTTTCTAATCACAAATAACTCCGTTATAATAATTTTAAAAAAGAAAGTCTCATTTCAAAAGCGGGTTTTTGGTGTATGATCTGGCAACCCTCGGAAGCGGAAGTGCTCTTGCTCGGAAAGCTGCGCGGGAAAGGCGTCTGTTTGGGTGAAAGCGGGAGAGGTAACGTTACAGCAGCAACTTGTCCATCAATTGTTACGGTTTTTGCAAATTATCGAGCTAACTGGTAAGTTTTTATTATAAATGTGTTGTGTTGTCTTCCTCTGTTGGTGATTTACATTATCGTTATGTGCTAAAATCTAAAATGCTCTTCAAGAACTGGAAGTTAGAGGAGTTTGTTTGTATTACGCTGTAAGTCTTTTACACTCGAGTGTTATAGCTCTTTGTTCCACATTAATGTTTGTTTTTACGACAACCTTTATTAACGTTAGTACGTTAGTTTTCAAAAGCGTTAATAGCAATATGTCAATGAACTTTGTGCCATGAACTACTTTTAAGTTAAATGTGTCGAGTGTTGTTTACTTTAGAGTCATTGCAAAACTTTCAGATCCACTTTATCAGTAACGTGACAAAAGTATTTAACTTTTGTTAAATGATTTTATTTATGTTTTGCCAGAGTAACTGTTTTTCTACATCAATTAGACCGTATGACTTCCCTTAATGCATGATCACCATATCTGTAAATTATTTCTTTGTGTATCCTGGTCCTTCAGGTGTCAGGATGAAGGTGGTGACCTGTGAGATTGCCTGGCATAATAAGGAGCCGGTGTACAGTTTAGACTTCCAGCAGAGCGGTGAGGGAAAGATACAGCGGCTTGCTACAGCTGGGGTGGACACCACAGTACGGGTAAGAGATCCACTGCCTTAAACTTAATTTATACAATATATCTATGATGTATTAACACTGATGGCATGTTACAGATTATAAGATGAGAACTGCTCTCTTTCAGATGTGGCGTGTGGATAAAGGGCCTGATGGGAAGGCGGTAGTTGAGTTTTTGTCTAATTTAGCACGACACACTAAAGCAGTGAACGTAGTGCGGTTCTCACCCACTGCTGAAGTCTTGGCTTCTGGAGGAGATGGTGAGCTTAAAGTTAGATCTTCACCTGGGTACGTTTGTTAAAATTGCTTATAGTGCCATTAAATGTCTGTTTCTCAAGATGCTGCAATCTTGCTTTGGAAACTGAATGACAATAAGGAGCCTGAGCAAACCCCGACCTTCCAGGAGGATGAAGATGCTCAACTTAATAAAGAGAGCTGGAGTGTGGTAAAAACACTGAGGTCTGATTTTTATTTTTATGTTTTTCTAATTAAAGGAACACACCACTTTTAAAAAAAATTTTAATTAACAGACACATTTTACAACTCCCACCTGGAGGCTTACCATTTTCAGTTAGCCGATCTTCGGGTCTGGTGGTAACACTTTTAGCTGTTGCTTTGATCATAGATCATTAGCATCATGCTCAAAAATGACCAAAGAGTTTTGAAAATGGTAAAACCGTTTAACTCTAATGTTAATAATCTTGTGCACATTGCATCCATCCACCAGCCTTTTATGTCTGTTTTGTAGTTTTTAGTCAAAATGTCAAATTCTGGTGAAATGACAGACTTCTCTTTGTTAATGTATGCTGGATTTTTTTTTTTATTTAGTCCATATAAATTCTGCCTTTTTTTTTTTTTTTTGCAAGATCACACTTAGATGGTCTGCCTCCATCCAATGAACAACCAATGCATCAACCAAGTCCTCGTCCTTTATTATTATTATTTTATTTATTTCAGAATCATATCAGTATTAAAGAAAATATCTGCCACTAATTGCAACTTTAAGTCGTTTTATTTTGTAGAATCTTAAATGCTGATGTTGTTGTCTGTTTGTTAGGGGACATATTGAGGATGTATATGATATCTCATGGACCAGCGATGGGAATTTCATGGTTTCAGGCTCAGTAGACAATACTGCCATTATGTGGGATGTCAACAAGGGTATGAAACCTGAAGCAAGAATTGCATATGTATTTTGGTTTTTATGGAAGTGTCAGGATAAATTTTGAGAGTGAATGTTTTCACTGAGAATAACAGGTGTTTTGTGGTTTTTGAATTCAGTGCCCATTTTGTTTGCAGGTCAAAAGATGTGCATTTTTAATGATCATAAGAGTTATGTGCAAGGAGTGACGTGGGACCCACTTGGACAGTACATCAGCACATTAAGCTGTGACAGGTTAGTGTAGATTTCAGTTGCTTCATTTTAAGTCATTACAGATTATCGTGAAGAAGATTCTTTATAAGGAGAATTTTGGAGTAAAGCTTTATGTATATGGTTTTGTATACTGATAGCATGTAAAATCTGTTTCCTAGAGTGATGCGTGTTTACAGTGCTCACAACAGGAAAAAAGCTTACGGTGTGAGTAAGATGACTTCAGCCGCCGCTGCAGACGGAGAGGTAAGTGTCACTGGGATAATCAGATGGCCTTTTTGTTTTAATGTAGCTAACATTCATTAATAGATTATCTTTCAATTAGATTCTAATTATTATTTTTAATTGTTATGGTTTAATCACTTTTGTGCAGGTGAAGAATTACAGAATGTTCCATGATGACAGCATGAGATCGTTCTTCAGACGTCTCACATTCACACCAGATGGGTCATTCCTCCTTGCACCAGGTATTCATCATGTGTGTGTATTCTTATGTAATGTATGTGAGAGTAGTTATAGCAAACCTTTTTAATATATGACCCTGGACCACAAAATCTGTCTGAAGTCGCTGAGGGCAATATTTGTAAGCAATTGCCAACAATATATTGTATGGGGCAAGATGATTTTTTTTGTCCTTTTATGCAAAAAATCATTTAAGATACTAAGTAAAGATCATGTTCCGTAAAGATATTTTGTATTTATTACCGTTAATATATTAAAATGTTATTTATTGATTAGTAATATGCATTGCTAAGGACTTCATTTGTACAACTTTAAAGGAGTTTTTTAATTGTTGTTGTTTTTTGCACCATCAGATTTCTGAAATTCAAATATTTATATATCAGCAAAATATTATCCTATCCTAAAACATCAATGGAGCATTTAATTCTTCAGCTTTCAGATGGTGTATAAATCTCAGCTTCAAAATATTGCCGCTTATGACTGGTTTTGTGTTTCAGGGTGACATGTATATACTTTTAGTAGAATGAAAAAGAATGTGTTATTTAACACATTCACAGTGTATTTTTGGCTTGGCGTCCATTTACTTGTACATTTAAATAATAAGGAATGATTTTAATTATTTACTTATTGTATCTTTAGCTGGATGTGTCGAGGCTGGAGAGAATGTCACAAACACAACATATGTTTTCTCCAGAAAAAGCTTTAAGAGGTTAGTGTTTTGTTTGATGGCTTTTATTTCTTTATACAGGCATAGTTATAAAGCCATGCGTTAATCACATATACACTGGCATTCAAATGATTAATGCATAGCATCGGTAAGTTTTATTCATCAAAATGCATTAAATTGATACCGACATCTTGAGTTAGATACTGGTTTTTGAAAAAGAATTTTTTTCAATACCAGTTTTATGAAATCGATTTTAACAACATTAGATTTTCAAAAAAAAAAAAAACTTTTTCAACAACACATATCTAATCAGTGCAAATAGTTTTAATAAAGTTCAAATAGTCTTCAGTTTGCACATCCTGTTAGGCTACGTTTACACTAGTAAACTAGTTTTTCAAAACGCGTAGCTCAGACAGGATCAGGATTTCTATTCTTTTTCCACTAAATTACTGACGAGCATTAACAGCTTCCAGTGATGTCTGCCTTGTGTTTTTTCTTCCATGATCGCAGTTCTGACTCATTGCATGGCCAAAACATACGTTAGATCGCAATCTGAACCATTCTCAGTGGTTTGAAGTGAGTTATGAGTAAAAGCAGTCAAACACACCTAGGGCTGCATGGTTATTGGCATAGATGTTGACAAGATTTGGTACAGAATGACAATGTTTTTTCAATACGTGTTGGTATCCAGGCGATTTGGTCCGTGCCTAAAAAGTATCTGAAGACTAGAGTAATGGCTGCAGAATATTCAGCTTTGCCGTCACAGGAATAAACAAAATTTGTAAATATCCAAATAGAATAGTTATTGTAAATGATAATAATATCTCGCAGTATTACTTTTTTAATGTTTAAACAAATAACTGCATTCTTGCTTTCTTGTTATTTACAATTAACGATTGACATGTGTTTTTGTGTCAGGCCCATTGCTCATCTGCCCTGTCCATCTAAAGCCACCCTGGCAGTGCGTTGCAGCCCAGAGTACTATGAGCTGAGGACAAAAAGAGCTGAAGGTATTTACAATAACCTTCTAAAACTATATTTCTGTTATGTAACGTCTGCAGTGGAAAGACAGCAATGTGCTTTTTCACCACAGATGGTTCACTGAAGCCAGTGTCAAACACGTTTAATTTACCATATCGGCTGGTGTTTGCGGTTGCATCAGAAGACTCAATCTTCTTTTATGACACGCAACAGACGCTGCCATTTGGATACGTGTCCAACATCCACTATCACACACTGAGTGATCTCAGCTGGTAGGTTTCACAGACTTGTTGATTTATTGCTTGTATCTGAATTAAGTTTTGTTAAGGTTTGTTCTACATGGTTATAGGAGGACAAGTCTTTTGTCTACAAAATGCGTCCCAATGTTGCATGCAGTTTATGGTAGTTGTATTTGGTGTATTTAAGTGTATTTGGTCACATACAAAATCTAACAATCTATAGAAAATCTTGTTTTCATAAACCTGTCAATAATAAAATAGTAATTTTATTAAATGTTAGATATTTTTACATATTTAAATTTTGTTACTTTAAAATTTCATGATATTCATTTGTTTGTTTGTTTTTTCACAATAAATTTTATTCAGTACTTCTGCAACCTCATTTTGATCATAACTCTTGAGTCTTCTACTATAACACCTGAACAATTTGGAGATCAGAGATCACCTCTCCATGCAGAATCTATTTAGATCTTTAAGTTCATGTTGATACAGTTTATGTTGGGTCTGAAATGGCAAAAAGAAAGAAGCAAAAAGGGAACCTTTTTTACGAAGTCTTGATTTGGTTTTGGGGGTGTACTAGAAATAGTTTTCATACTTGACTGCTGAAACTGAACAGAATTTGCTGGACTTTTTTTAATTGCATTTTTTGAAACCCTCAGAATCACCTTGTGCGGTTTAATTAAAAAAAAAAAGACTTGGCTACATTTCAATTCTAAAATTTTTTGGTTACACTCATTGTGGTGATTGACTCTCTCCTCTGCACCCCAACTCCTTTGTTTTGTTTTGCTTAAATCATCATGGCTTTTGTTGTTGCTTTACTGGGAAATTCACAATTTAAATTTAACCCATACAACCAAATCCTGGTGTCCCAGCGAGTAACAAAAGCATAAAGAAGCCTGAGATGGTTTTTAACCTGTGATGAAATCCTTGCCAATTGACCAATCTTAATTGTTCAAGTTATAGAAAATGCAGACATAAAGGGGCAGTTTCCCGAATAGGACTAGTCCTAGATTAAAATAAACTGGAAAACTGTCTTAACTGGAAAAGGCCTACACTGAGATATCTTAAAATACATTATTGTCATTGTTTGGTCTTAAGACATGTTTCTAAAAATTCTTGGCTTAATCTAATTCTCTATTCGGGAAACCGGCCCCAAGAGTCTTAAATAATTTTGAGAATAACAATTATTGACGTTTGCTGTTATGGATGTTATTCTACAGGTCTCGTGATGGCTCCTTCTTGACGGTCTCATCCACTGATGGCTACTGTTCCTTCGTGTCATTTGAGGAAGGGGAGCTAGGCACTCCACTGAAGGAGCGACCTCCACTGGAGATGGTGACCCCATCCTCAACTAATGAGAAGAAAGGCAAGAGACCCTCAGCCAATGGCAGGACTGCTTCCCCGGTCCCTCGCCAGGCCAACACACCTGCACAGGAAAAGGAGAAAGAGGGATCTGCTGCCCCTGTATCCTCTAAGACCCCCAGCGTGTTTAATCCAGAAGAGAAACGCACCCCTCAAGCACAGCAAACCAAATCTCAGCCCAGAAGGATCACACTCAATACCCTCGAGGGCTGGGGCAAACCCAGCACCCCCAAATCACCGGCAACTGCCCCCAATACAGTCCCCAACACGCCCAAATCTGCTCCCTCCACCCCTGGATCCAGCAGAGGACCCCTGACACCTCTTACAGCCCCCAGCACTCCTCTTGTATCCCTCAACTCCAAAAATACCACAACCCCAAAAGGACCAACTCCTAGGTAGGGCGGCACTTCTTTGGTATAATCTGCTGTTACTTGTTTTGATTGTTTTAATCAGATGCTGATGATAATTTTGGGTTAGCAAGGTTTTTTTTTATTTTATTTAAATTTAAATAAATGAATATTTCCATTCAGATTTTATTGAAGTCTATTTTTAGCAAACAAATGCTGCATTAGTGAGCATAAAACGGTAGTGTTTGTGACGCAACACATTTCTTGATTTGTCTGTAATAGCACCGTATATATGTAAACCTGAATTTATGTATGCAGTAAAAAAAAAGGGTGCACTATGTGAATCAAATGTCATTTTCTTTCAGACGAATTTCACTGACTCCAATTGTACCCATATCACCCACTCCTTTTGTCACCCCGTCTTCCACTGAGAAAGCCAAACACGGTTAGAAAACCCATTTGTTCCTTTTAGTTTTTATTTCATTTATTTATGTGTATATACGCACACACTTTATTTATTTATATATATATATATATGCTTTCTTTGCATTGTTTTTTCCATCTGAAAACTTATTTAACCTTATTTTTGCATATATTTCTGTGACATTACTTGGGAAAGATTTTGTTCAAGAATGTGAATTATTTTGCATGTTGTCTTCCTGGTCATTAATTAATATTTGACACTTTTGTTTTTTGACATTAATAAATATTTGTTTTTTACAGAGAGACCATCTCCCCCCAGTGACCCAGCATGCAAACCTCCTGAATCCAAGAGGTCCAAAACTGAAGTTCCCAACGGTTCTGCCAGGAGCAGTGAGCACAGTGTGGACACAGAACCCAGTGTCAAACCCCAGGAGATATAAACACTGACTGCTTCTTTGTGCCTCTTATTAGCACTCAAGATCTCAGATGAAGTACACTCATAAACCTGTACCTTAAACACCTGATCCCATGGTCATAAGGAGTTATGAACTTGCATGATATGTTTCTAAAACTCATCTTCAATTTAATTTTCAGTATTTGTCTTTTCTATTTTAGGAGGGAAACAATACATGTAATTATTCTCCACAACAACCTACTCCTTCATGACTTAAATTTCTTTTTTATCTTATGGACAGAAATGTTTTACTGTTGTACCATCTGTTAGAATTTTCTTCATGAAGACTCCTAAGAATGAGTAGGTTTTGATGTTTAAACATTCATGTAATGGATTGCAAAGTTTTGTAAAGATTTTGTGTAATTCTTTGGAAAAAAAAAAAAAAGTAAATGACTATCCTGACTATTTGGACTCATTAAAACTTTTGTAGCCATAATTATCATGATTGGAAAAATATCCACCAAAATATTGTAAGTTATTAGACAAATTACATTTTACTGTCTTTAACAGATTTTGATTTTGTACTAAACAAGCTTGTTAAAGGAATCCTGTATTATTGATTTATTAAACTTCTATTAAAGTTAAATGAACAAGTAAGTTTAAACAAAATGAAACCGCAAAAGGAGCTTTTAGGAAAAACTCAGTAACTTGTTTTACTCTTAATTCACCCACCCCCTGTTCACAACTCATTTTAGTATTTTGTGTAATATAAATGGCACTCTGTGCATTTAAATAAATTTTTACAAAGTTTGAATTTGAAAATGTTAGCTTTTTTTAATAAATGGCACGGGGGAGACAATATTACAATAGCATATCTTCTGTAGCTCATGCTCTTCCAACAGCAGGATTACTGATCAGGGAGCCTGGCCGTCCATCTTCTGGTGTTTTTCAGTCAGTAGCAAGGTCCCATTAATGTAACTGTGACCTTAATTGGCTGCCACCTGTAAATCTAAAGTGTCTTAAGGAAATATAGGTCCCTATATAGGTCCCCATCATGCTGCCACAGCAGCTCTGATGCATCAAGGCATGGACATGGAGATCTCTGAATGTGTCCCATGGTATCTGGCACCAAGACATTAGCAGCAAATCTTTTAAGTTCTGCAAGTTGCAATGTGGAGCCTGCATGAATAGTATTAGTACATTCAATAGATGCTGAATTGGATTGAGATCTGAGGAATTTGGACACTAAGGCAATACCTTGAACACATTATCATGTTCTTCAAACCACTCCTGAACAACTTTCACAGTATGGCATTATTCTCCTGAAGGAGGCCATTGCCATTAAGGGGTGAATGGTCTAAAACAATCTTTATGTAGGTGGTACATGTCAAAGCAAAATCCACATGAATGCCAGGACTCAAGGTTTCCCAGTAGAACATTTTACAATTTAGTGCATCCTGCTGCTATATCAATGCCCACATGCCATCTACCTGATCTAAAAGAAAACTCGAATTATCAGACCAGGCAACCTTCTTCCTTTGCTTATAAGCAATGGAAACTTTGACCTACCTGCAGCTGCACGGCAAAATCTCTATTATACATTACACATACTGCAGCACACAAACAGACAATGGGACTGTTTTCTTAGAATGGCGTGTGTGTTTTATCACACAGATTTACTGCACACCAAATAAGTAAAACTACTTTTAAGGCATCTATTAATGCATGACAAATAGACAGAGTATTGTGAAAGCAGCTATTTCTACAATAGTTGGAAAGTGTTGAGAAATTGAATGTCCCATTATGTGGCCCAGTGCCTTTAAAAATGAGCCATGCTTAAATACTACTCTGCTAAAGTTTAAATGAACAGTGTCATCAATACTGAGACATGATCTCTAGGTAGTACAGACTAACCGTGCACTCTTATTAAACTAGATGAGCAATAATTGAAAATCTAGTATGTGGAAACTTCCTGTATGGAAGAGCCAAAAAGCGGGCCATGTCATGTGGTTAGTAGATTTCATCCTACATCATTAACAACAAATGGAGGAGTGTACATGTAAAATAACCACATTAGCGGGCTGTAATGTTCTTCCATAGTTGCAGATTTATGTGGCTCTGGTGAAACAATATTTTTTTGTTTTCCTTTTATGTTGCCTATTATAAGAAGCAGAACAATAAATGAGTTTGACACCCCAAAGCTGATGATGTTTTAGCATCTAACAGCAATGTTCCTGTAAAAAGTGACAGGCTGTTCTGTAATGACACAGCGTGACTTCATGAAAGCTATTGTTATTTGGATTATGACTCTTCTTACCAGTAATCCTGCACTGATTCTTGACTGTCGATTACCATTACAATGCATAAGATGCCAATTGCTTCTCTTTCAATATCTCCAAATACTGTTTCATTGTTTGTGAGGGTTGCTATTGAAGACATAATAGAATGTCAGGTTAGATTTGTTTTTAAGATATTTCACCACAGTAACTAAGTTTATTTTCTTGTTCCTTGTTAGCTACTCTAGAAGAAAACAAAGACAATTAACCAAGTTTAAACTTCACTAAACAACACCATTTCCCAAAAATGTAACATACACTTGCCAATATTTAAGGGAAATAGGAAGTTTCGGATCATCATGTGGGGAAATTAATTGAAAAACGCTGTAGAGTTTTGTGTAAGGGAAGGATCAATGACTGCATTGACATGCATCAATGAACAGCTATATTGAATCATGTAAAATGTAATATGGACCTGTTTCTTTGCTTACAAGTGTCAATTACATAAATGGAGCACTAAAGACGTAAATAAAATACCTAGTTTAACCATCAGACAAACACAGGCGAAATACAATAATTAAGTCAAGTGTGCTGTTTCCCATGCACATTAAATAACATAAATATGATATATTATTTAAAGTGGAAATCAGCCTTGCGTTCATAAAATAAAACAATATTTGCTTCCTCTAATTGTGTTATTTTATATTAGTTTAATACAAAATAAGTACACAGTTCAGCACTGCGTTGAAAGTATACGTTTATTTGAGCATTTTCCCTTCGTACACTTGGCGAAATATAGGCAAAATGATTGCACAATGCATTAATAAGTAATAACCTCAACTGTGACAAAATCTATACACACAACAATCGTGGAGACACACACGAGAATGTGTATATTCATATGCATATAAGGGGCTAAAATGAAAACTGATTAAAGCGAAACAACATTTTCGCACTATTGTCCTTTTTCATATTGATAAACTTGACACTAAGTAAGGTAACGCTGACGTCAACAACCTATCGTCATGTAGGGGAAAAGTAGGGAAAACAGCCCTCTGAGTGACAGCTGCGAGGACCAATGGTGTCGTCTGCAGTCGCTGTTCTTTAAAGATCCAACCAATAGGCATCGAGGAAGGGAGGGGGTGAGGCAACTGGGCGTCGAGGCGAAGTTAGGTTGACGAATGGCAGCCAACAGAGGACTACGAGTTAAAAATTGGATTATTTGATCATCTGACTGGCTTTAACGTTACGTGAACGGACGCGGAGCACGTTAAGGGGAACCCGCGGATGATACTGCTGATTTCGGAGGCCGCCGTTCCGTTTCGATGTGTTTCGGGGAGACCCCCGCGTACCGCGCATAGGTCGCGCGACAGATTAGCCGCGGCGTGCTGAGAACGAGTTCAAGAAATCACAAGTTGCATGCGCGAGAGGAAGACCCTTCCGCGCGATTGTTACCGACGCCCGCCGAGACATTTGGGTGCTCGGATCTCCGATTATGACGTAGTTGGCGTTTCGTGACAAATTGTTGACTCAAGTGCAGTTACATCTGATGAAAGAGGCCCTAAAGTACCTGGATTAATAATAATAATTTCAGATTAATGGATGGCAGCCACTGCGTATTTGACAGAGTGGGGATATTCAAGACATTTGTCACTCGTTTGATTTCTGTGTGATTGCGTCTAGTTCGGTTTCCCAGGACAACCAGGCTATAGAGAAACTTACCGTCCATGTGTCCAGTTTATTTGTATCATAATTTATTTTTATTATTACATTATTTATCAGGGGTCGGCACTGACTTATGGCTTTTGATATTGGAAGTTGCACCTTTATCTTGAATTCAGTGTCTTGTGGAGTTGCTGTCTTTTACGTTTGATAGGATGTGATGGAAAAAGCCTGGTACACCTTAAGCACCAAAGATGATGGACTTTACTGTAAAATATTTCAGCTAACCTAGTCTAACTACTCTTCAAAACAGCAACCTGGACGTCTGAGACCTGTTATGAGAGACTGTCTTATTTATTCGTAATATTATTAATCACGCTTGCTACTTAGATATCCACGTTTGCTGTGAATCTTTAACCGATGGTTAAATCTTCATATACACCTCTCTGATTGCAGAAACGTCTCAATGTCGGTGGATGAAGCGCAGTCCAAAAGTTCTGCTTTTTACACGTAGGGGACATCATTATAAGCAAGCTGCACTAAAGGTAGAAGCTTCTTGAAAGCGAAGTGTGGTCAAAATGGCAAGTGAATGCACCTACAGTGCTCAGTACGACACTGATGACACCTTTCGTGGCACTGAACGCGCGGGGTATGTGAACGGCGGCCGCGCGTCCGTCGCGTCTTCTGCCGCCTTTGAGGTCATCGGCGGCTCTCTTTACCGCAGAAAGTTGGAAAAGGGGTTCGTCCAGTACCGAGAGGTGCTGGCTGAGGATAAGCGACTCCAGTCCATTGCTACCTTCCACGAGAAAGGACCAGGCAAGTCGCACCACACCCTGGAGGACACATACAGACTGGTGGCAGAGCACTATTGGTGGGAAGGTTTGTAATTTTTATTACAGTATTATTATTTTTATGACTTGTTTTTACAACCGATGCATTATGTTAAAGTTTCTGTTTTGATGTAGTTTTATATATATAACTTGTATAACTATAATATATATATATATAACTTTAAATCAAGTCATCTTAAAATTTAATAAATATTTAATGAATTTATTATTAAACAGTTATGCAATTTATAATTGTAATATAAATAATTGTTTATAAAATTAAGAATAATATAAGCATTTATGTATTTGAGATTTTCTGTGAGATGTGTAACTAGTAGATATGCAAATGAGCAGTGGAACAACCAATGAGAGTCCAGAGAGTGGTCTGCCACCTGACACAGTTAAAATCCCGCGGTGGAGAGACCTTTAGTGAATGTTGTCTGTGTGAAACAGGTTTTAAGCGTAAAGGTGTATGATTCTAAATTGACAGTGAATGAACTCTTCATAGCCATTGCTAACTTATTGATATGTATAGCTGTCTTTTCTCTTGTAAAGTGGCACAGATATTTTACATGTGAGTTACAGGCACAAGAATCAATGTATCAAGCACTCAAAAAGTCACAAATGTTGCCTTCTCAGTCGCACCTTTTCCCCAAGGACCTCTTTAAGCAGTTGAGGTGCATTAGAGTTTGCTCGTTTCCTCAGGGCCACCTTCTTATGTTTTACCTGAACTGCTTTTGGAATGACAGGTATACATGTATACGATTAGCTTTCTGATTGAGCATCTGGGCTGGTACCTGAAAATTTGTCGGTTTCATTTGAGGATGAGGTGATTGATCGTCTAAGACACTTAACCTTGGGTTATTCCAGGAGCACTGAACCTGTTATTTGTGTACTAAAGGCGTGTCCAGCTTCTATCAGTGTATATATTCAGTATCAGGGAGCTGTCGCGTAAGCGTCAGCGGAAGCGTTCAGCCTCCTCGCGT
>JAUCNO010001888.1:10737786-10748209 GCA_032353835.1 Enteromius viviparus
CATTGCCTACTATGCAGTATTATGTGCACTTTCTAAGTTGCTTTTGCCTCTTTAAGACTAATTGCTTGCTGTTTCCCACTTGTACGTCGCTTTGGATAAAAGCGTCTGCTAAATGAATAAATGTAAATGTAAATGTAAATGCTTTGGCTAAATGCCTACTTAGGGAATTACGTAGAGGACATTATTGATAGAGAGGTAAAATGCACTGGTTCAGATAATTTTTTTCTACCTCGACATTTACAGCCAAGTGCTAACTAAACTTGTAGATTGCTGACCGTAAGGATTCATTACTATTGCGTTTTCGACTCAATGTACAATGCAATTATTTTAGGCATTGCCACTCTGAAATAATCATAAAAGTTTGTGGAAACTTTAATTTAGATCTTTAACCTCTAATCTAATCCACTCCACAATCCTTTCAGAACAGTTTGCAGGATGGCATATCTTGCTTCACTCTCGCATTGGTAAATCAGGACTTGTTGTGATGGGAGTAATAAAACCAATAATATGAACTTTTAGTGTGCTGTCATGTTTTCACTAAATTGCACCATAAAGATTTCTCAATAGGGCTTATTGGGGTATTTTGTCTGTGCCACAATTGCTAAAAAAAACTTGTTACAAACTAGATGAGGATAAAACACTTATTCAAGATAGTTGCAGATCAAATATGTGGATTAAAAATGCTGATGACTGATGTATTTTATGAGCTCAATATCAACATTTATTTATTAAACTAAGATTGAAATTTGCAAATGTAAATGTGATATGAGGATCATATTTGTACAAAGAAACATGTTTAAAATAATGCCAGTTTTCAGTCCATTTTATCTGTTTAATAAATGCTGTTTTCCTCTGTTTACACAACATTTTATTTTCCAACTGAAATAGTTTCATTTTGAGTCAAGTTTAAAGTTAAAATGTGCTTACAATGCTTGACCTACTCTTCCTTTAGCATAGAGTTAGGTAATGCTGGATGTATTAGGGATCTGGTGATAGACACCTGTCTCAAATGCTCCTGTGTGAATCTGTGTAAACGCGCGTTAAAGAGTGTGAAGGATGTGCATATATATTCGTGTTTTTTAAGCAATGATCATTAGAGCCAATCACAGACACTGTTGAGCACGAGAACACAATGGCCGATCAGATGGGTTTAAGAATATGCTTAAATATCAGTACAGATTTTGGTACAAACGGTACTTTTGACATCCCTACTTGGGCAAGTTTCTCATTCATAAAAAACAAAACAAAAAGATAAATATGTTTGTATGTCTGCATATAAAATCATTGCTGAGCACAAAATTCACCTGCTGTAAAATGACATTTCTGTGTTGGCTGTCAGCTGCGTAGTTCAGTCTTAATCAATGTAGCCTGTAATGTGAAAGTGAAAGACAATGGTTGATGCCCACACAGAAGTTACACGTAGAACTGATCTACTTGTGGAATAACAGTAGGAGTGGTCTGAAAGCAATGACTTTCTTTTTTGCATAGACGGATCCTTTTCTTGTAGTAATTTTGTCCTATTCTTTATTTTAGGAATGTATTTTCAAGTCAGAGACTATGTCTTTGGCTGTGAACAATGTCAACGCAGTCAGTCTGAGAGATCAGTGGTAAGATTGGGATTTCTAACTTAACTATTCACATCTCAGTCAGGATTGCTTGTTTGTTTTGCATTCGTCTCTTACTTTTACTTTGTCTCTGTCGCCAGTGTTCTGATGTGGGCCTTATCTCCAAGATTGTGGAATCGCATAGTCATCAAGTCTTAAGTAAGCTCAATAGCCAACGGGAAGCAGGGCTCTTTTGTGATGTCACACTGAAAACTGGTGGTGGCCAGTCTTTCGTTGCCCATAAAGCAGTCCTTGCAGCGGTGAGCGAGTACTTCCAGGAGTTATTTACTGAAATGGAATCAGCCACTGATCCCCAGTCACATGTTGACCTCACAGGTATGGTGCCGAATATATTCAAAATCAGTGTTTGTTTACACTTGTATGTATTTAAAAAAGGCATTATTAACAGTGTTGAGAATATTTTATCATTTTTATTTAGTTTACTTTTTAGGGTTTCCACGGTCATATAAACCCAATAATTTTAAGAAAGTCAAAATTGTAATTTTCGGGGCTGGAGTCCCACAGATCCTTAGCATTTGACAGTCATTATCCTATGACAGAACATTAATATCTTGTATTTTATCCTTAAGGGCATTAATCACATATCATTTATGCTTTCTTATATAGGTTTCAGTGAGCAGAGCTTGCTTGCTTTACTTGAGTTCTCATACACCTCCACCCTCAATCTGAATTTGGATATCTTGGCAGAGGTTTGTGCCATGGCACGCCATTTACGCATGTGGCCTGCCCTTGAGGCTTGCTCTGCTATCAAAAGGGAGCGAGAGACTTGTCAGTTACGTTCCAGAATGCACAGTTCTGCAGGGGAACCAAATAATTCAATGCCTGGACCTTTCAGGAGGGACCACTCCTCAACTTCAGGAGGGAAGGTGGGACTCAAAAGGAGAAGAGTGGATGAGGAAGGAGAAGGCTCTGGGTCTTCCTGGAACATTCAAGCACAACACAGAGAGCACATTGTTGATAAGGTCACTGATGAATCTGAAACGGAAACCTCAAATCCTCAGTTGCATTGCCAAGTCTCCTCCAGTTTTCAGGTGGAGGAAAATGGCTTTCCATGCAGCCCAAATCGCAGAATGAAGCTCATGGACTTCAAATCTCCATCCTGTAAAAAGAAATCATCCTCCCACCCCACGTCTTCAATCATCTCAACTTCTCCTTGTACCTCCACTCGTTCTTCTTCTCCATCACGCCGTCTGCTTCGTTCCTCACCTGGTGCTGCACTTGCTTTGCGCCGACTCCTGCCCAAAATTGACCTTTCCACCAAGAGAAAGAGAAAGTCCTCTTCCTACCGCTCATACAAGCCCCGGTGTGAAATGTCAGTGACTCCGTCCCAATCTCAGGCAAATTCTTCCACCCGTGTTACCTCAGTAAAGGTAAAGGACGAGGATGTGGAGGAGGTATGTAACACCATTCCTCAGGATGAAGTGCACAGCCCACGTGCTCAGGAGAAATACCGTCTTCTTAGCTTCCTTGGCTTGCAGAGGAAATCCCTGGTGCCTGGTCCAGAGGAACTGTCTGGCTGGGGGCAGAAAAAACGACTTAGGAAGTTAAAAGTCAGTGATTATTCACTCACAGCCCGACGTAAACCTCGTATACAGGGCGTCCCATTGACTTTTGGAAGTAGTTTAGGGGTGCTTGCTTCTGTTAATCCTACTTTGTCCCTCTGTGACATGAGCAGAATGGACTTGCTTAACAGACCAGTGAAAGTAGAACCTTGGATCCAAGAAAGGTCCAAAAGGAAAAGACATGGTCCTGCAGGGCAAGATGGGGAGCCAATTGCAAGAGCTACTCGTAGTAGGTCATTACTGCAAACAGAGTCCAGTGTAACAGATCGACCGCTCAGACGCCACCACAGAAAAGAAGATAAAGCGCCTTGTCACCCTGCACGAAGAGGCAGAGTACCAGCACACAATGCCTCTTCCCCTTCAAAAAGCACTACGCTCAGGATAAAACAGGAATCCTCAGAAAGTGCCATCCTGCAACCTATTCATCGTCGCAATACTGCGTATAATCCCCAGGGAAGTTCTCCTAAAGCAACGGGACGTAGGGGTCGCCCACCAGCAGATCGCACTGTAAGGGGAGCCACAACAAAGTTGCAGCACACAAAGCGGCACAAACCTGGGCGCCCCCAAATAGACAAACCTAAGAGCTCAAAACAAATAGAAAGCAAAACAAAATGCAAACATGCTACAGGAATGCCACATGCAAAGCACAGCAGAACTGAAAGAGGAACACAGGTGAAGGAGAATAGAAAAATTAAGGAACGTGGCAACCGAAAAGAGAGTCCTGAGGTTCCGTATGCCATTGTGAACTGGGACACTTCCAACCATCAGCAACTTCAAAGCCATCCCCTTTACAAAACTATAAAGGAAGAGCCAGCTGATCCCTTGCCCCTAACCCAGCCATTCCCAACCAGCGAATCCTCGGACCTGGGCAAGCGTCAGAGCAAACCCCCCATCAAACTGTTGGATCAAGGCTTCCTTTTCGGCTTCTGTCGGTCACCAAGTGGCATTAAACGGGAGGAGGAGAGTGTGGACATCTACCTAACTCATGGAAATGGTTCCCATTCATCACCTGGCATGGTGCGAAGAGATCGGGTGAGGGCCAGGATTATGCCAGACCGGACAGGTCTAAATGGGCCTCACTGGGCTGGACTTGGCAACAGGCACTCGCCCTTTTCCCAAAGGAGTCTTCGAGTGAAGACGGAGAAGGATGAAACAGGAGTGTCCCAAGGGTCACAAGTTAGCAGAGTTTCTAGACACCCCCAGGTCAGCAAGAGGAGCTGTAAAGTCAAGAAAGAACCTACAAAGACAAAGGTGACCATTTTTTTCTCATGCTAGCAGATGTTGATGCTTATTCATATGACAAAGGAAGGTTACATAACTGTTGCTTTGTAAAGTTTTTATAGAGTCTGGTTTAGGGAATGATACTAAATTTAAATAAACAGAAAATGAAACCTAAGAAAGATTAAATATTTATCTCTTTTATTTTTTTATGAATGTAGAATGTAAATAAGCTGCTTCCTCTGAGCAGTCGGAGTTCCGTCCTACTGGAATCCATCCAACGGGCACGTCTGAAACAACAGAAAGGTTCTCAAGGTCAGGCCTCCAGTGGACCACATGCTTGCCTGCAGTGCAGAGCCTCCTATAGGGACTGTGATGCTCTTATTATGCACAAGATCAGGCATATTGAGGGGAAACACTGGCCCTGTCCGGTATGTATGTCTCCAGAGGTCCTGGAGGTGCTCGCTTCCCTTACCTGCTAAGTGCTTGTATACTGAAAGTTTATTGTCCATGTTGTAAAAAAAGTATGCGCATATATCTGCAGAATTTTTCAATGCCATGTCTCATTGATTACTCCATTTCGGTCTTATAAAGCTTCTGCTTTATACGGTTTTTTTTTCTTCTTCACACTGACATTGTATTTCTATATCTGGTTTTCATATTAAATTCTCTCTCTTGCAGTTGTGCAGCAAAACTTTCTTCAGACAGAAAAATGTGAGGAATCACATAAGGACACATAATCCCAAGATCTACAAATGCCGCCAGTGCATCGCTGCTCAGTGAGGTCAGTCTGTTATCCACATACGTTTTAATATTTCATTTGTGTGTGATTTTATTCCCTTGATAATTTAAATGCATTGTCTTAAATTTTAGGTTAAAAGGCCAGGATTAAATGAAGAGAAGCAAAGCTTTGTTTTTTCAAATATTAACACTGTAAATACAAAGGTTCTGTGATGTATGACAATGAGGTTCAATTTATTAATGTAAATAATGTTATGATGGTTCAAATTGTCTTTTTCCTCACAATAATTATTGTTGTTATTTAAGTAACTAAGCTGAAGTTGCTTTGCAATTGATACAGATGTGTTGAACCATAACTTGAACCCATGGTGTATTTCTCAGGGGGTGAGCCTGATGGTTTAAGGTGATATATGTATAATGAGAATTGTGTAGAATGCTTTAAATTTGTTACTACTAATGTAATTACTGCAGTTGTTATTACTATTGTTATTATGATTATTTTTTATAAATGACATAATCTTGAGTGCACTTAATGTTCGCTTTTTAAAACCTAAGAAAGATGCGATGGACTGGGATGTACTTGAATGATAGTCGGAGTGGAGCCAGTGGACTGCCCTTAATGTGTGGTTGTCTGGCAATGTTTTAGAAAACTATTACAGAAATTAGTCAGGAATTTTAAAATGAAGGTTCGTTAATGGGGGCAGAGTTATTCTAAAAATCACAAAATGGTTAACCGTTATTTTTGGTATATACCATTTTGTGAAAGCATTTAACTACAGCTTTTCAAAATGAGACAGTGACTGTGTGTTTCAGTTAAGGGAATCCCAAAATGTCTAATGTGATTTTTATTCCCCCCCCCATTCCTTGTCTGACTTTTTATGCATATCCTTCTTTAACATAAAATGCAATGGAGTTATATGAAGAAGTTTAAAATGTTGAGGTGTTTTGTCTGAAAACACAAATTGAAAATGTAGAAAGACCAAATAGCCATATAAATAAATTTTGCATTTTAAAGTTTACACTTTGCTTCATGTCTCTCTGTGTTCTGTGGTGTTTGGGCTTGTTATACTACTGAATGTAAAAAAAAAAAAAAGTAAAATACAATTAAATCATATCAAGTATTTTATTGTATCATAATTTAATATGCATATCAGCAGTGAATGCATGATAAAAAGTTCACCTTTTCTGCTCGCATATTACATTTTACAGCACCTAATTTGATGTTAAAAAAATCAAATAGTTAAAATGTTTCAGCAAAATCTTTAGCCATTTCAGATTACTTGATACTCTGAAATGAAGGCACCTAATGAAGATATTCTCTCTCTATATATATACACACACTACACTAACTGCTATAGTTGTGCACAAATTCACATACATTATCAATAAGTTTACTTTGAATTGTATGCTTGCTTAATATTGGGACAATCTGAGAAAGAATTTGACTGGCACAGATGAGATATCTGCTGTATACTTTTGAGTCATAAACTAGTTTCCTTGAACAATAGGAAAGGACCTGACAATTTAAACGAGACTTCTGATATTGCTGTTTTGTTAAAATGAACACTTGAATCCATGTTGTAGGAGAGACCTGAGCTCTAGAGACCAGGTTGGTGCAAAACATCTGTGTTTTCAGGAGCAAAGTTGAGTTAAAAGCTAATGAAAGGTCAGTGTTTGGGATGGTCATCAACACTGTCACAGAGGGCATGGTAACGTTCATCAGGTAGAGCGTAAACAGTCATTGCCTCCTTAAACTCCTGCAGCGGGCAGTAAACGTCACTGCAGCCTGGGATTTTTTGGTCCTGTAGGTACAAACAATAATATGAGCAGATGACACTAAGAAGGAAATAAAGGAAACTTGGTGATAAGCAAGAAGTTGCACATCAATATATGCATGCATACATATATATATATGTGTAAGTGCTAATATTTAGCAAGGAAGCATTCAGTTGTAAATACATTTACTGTCACTTTTGATCCATGTTATAAAATATCTCCATTTAAAATAAATGCCGTTCTTTGTTAGCAAAATTAGTAAAATTGTATTGACACCAAATATCTGAGCTAAATTTGACACACTATTCCTGTGTGTGTGTGTTACCTGGCCAATGTAGGACACTTTAACGTAATGCTGCTTAGTTTGATGATGCTGGTATAGCTCCAGTGTGATGTCAGCTGCATACGGTGGCCATTTCATGTCAAAAACCCCCAGAGCCATGAGACATGGCATCAGTGTGGTGTCGTGCACAGAGTACAGGAACAACTTTCTATATAAGTAAACACACAAACAGCAACCCTAAAGAACTTGTTTTCAACTGGACTTCAACACATGTGATCTCTCAGTCTGTCCACTGTGGGGCAGCACCTCTCAAGTTTATAATCTGAATTTTACAGTCTGGAAAATAGCAGGTGTACAGTGGACTTTCAAAGAAGCTAGGTTTTGAATGATAAAACAATAGACAGTTTGTATAAAAAGATGACACCTGTCAGGTTTAGAGGTTGTGCCTTGGATTTTGTCGTCCATGTTGGTTAAGAGTGTGTGGAAAAGCGGCCCCACGCACATCTGTAAATTCAGCCTGAGGTCAAACAAATGCACATGAACACATTTACAGAGGTCTTAAAACATAAGCTTCAACCATAACTTCATTCACTGGCTCCTCACCTCTTACTGGGCTCATAGATGTGACAAACCATATCTACTGCTCTCTGCTCCACAATACTCCTCCAGTTCTCCAGAGCTGTAGGAAGGGGCAGGCCGTGGGTCTAGGATCAATAATTATAAAAGGTACTATAATAATCAAACAAAACCAATGTAACTAGATTGTATCTGGCACGTTACCTCTCTGGCCACCATGTCATCTCTAATGAGGATGAAGTCGAGTTTCTGATGAGGATCGACCCCCAAGGCTCTCTGAATGCTCTGTAGGTCTGCAGCAATGTCAGCAACTGTGGATGAATCTGACCAACGATGACTACATTTGATGGACAGAAGTCAGAAACAAATTACTTGGTTTTAAACAAATTACAAGCCATTATTGGGCATTCACACGGATAGGATATCACTGTCTATCTCTTATACAGCAAGGATGCATTATATTGATCAAAAATGACAGAAGACATACAATACATAAAAGGTTTTTATTTTAAAGAAATAATTATGTTTATTAATTTTAAAATCACAGTTTCCACATATCTTAAGCAGCACAACTGTTTTCAACATTGATAAAAAAATATCAATTGTTTATTGAGCAACAAATCAGTACATTAAATGATTCCTGGATCATATAACAACAGAGACTTGAGCAATGGCTGCTAAAAACTTAAAAAAAACTTTCATACTTATATTATGCTTTTAATATAAAACATATATTAAAATATAAAACAGTGATTTTAAAATGTAATAATATATTACAACATTACTGTAATTTTTACTGTATTTTAGCGGCATTTAAATGCAGCCTTTGAGAGAAAAAGACTTTTTAAAAACTAAAGAAACATTTATTAAATATTAAATAATATTTAAATATTTAAACAGTACTGTTTTGATGTTTTCTGATATTAAAGTATATTGTTAAAATGTTGTCTACGCGGTAAAAACCTCAATAAAAATAGAAAAAGGAAAGAAGATTAAATATTTAAGAACATCAAGTTAATTCAATAATTTTTTTTTTTTATTACTTTCCATTGTGAGCTGCATTTCTTTATGAATGGTTCTCTATACATGTTTTTTTATCGTCATTACTATTAAAGTAGCAAGTTTATTTATCAAAGCAGGTTTTACCCAAGGAGCCTCTTGAGCAGCTTGCATCCATGATAGTTGGGATAGAGGACTTCCTTCTCTGCCTTATCAGTGAGGATGGACACAACTCCTTAAAGTGAGACAAAATCAAACACGCAAGGCAAACATGGAGTGTGTAATGTTTTTCTCATCCATTACTTAAACCACACAAAGTAGTGTAGCTGAGCTGCCACCTTACCTGCTTGTTCCTGTTGGAACAGTCCTGCCACCAAACACTTAGCCGACTCAATGGTGCGGACAATGTTGGTAGAGCGAATGCTGTAAATCAATGGCAGATATTCCATCTTAGTCTTTTAGTTTAATGATGCAATTCAGATCCATAAGCAAATTCATGTATTTCAGTATAATAATAGTAACACATCAAACCTAAAAATGCTTTAGAAGTATTTTTCTTGTTAATTCATGTTAATATGCTAGTTAACTAATAAATGAGATCTTATTGTAAAGTGCTACTGATTTTTAAAGTCTCATTCTTGTCTGTAGCATTAATGGTGGAAACGATATATTTAAATACAGAATCATGTACTCACTAAACTTCTTTAGGGTTGAAAGAAGGTGTGAGGAAGGGCTCTTCCTGTATGTATTTCTTTCGTAACCTCACTCCAAGATCGTACAGCTGTTGCATGCCCAAAGTGGTCAGCTGACCTGGATAAGCTCCGCCCTATGGAAGCAGAAGTCATTATTCTTCTTAATATGACAGCCTGGCACAATTTTCAACTAAACACACAGTTAAGTATGTTTACATCTTGTCTGGTATGAAACTGCCATTAAGTGTAACATCAATCCATTCCATTCCAAACATGTACTCAAAACGCTACACAAACATGCCTGAAAATGACACTATATGGTCAAAATTATGCCGACATCCAAACAACATCCCATATACAGTACATGTTTGCTGAGCATTTTCTCTGAAAGTTTTCTATTATATGTTAGAGCATGGCTGTAGGGATTTGCTCCCATTCAGACTCAACAGCATCACTGATGTGGGTCATGTGTTTTTAGCTGGAGTCCCAGAGCTGTTCAATAGGGTTCAGATCTACGCTTTGTTGCAGGTCAGTCAAGTTCTTCTACACCAGACTCAATAAACCCTTTTCTTTTTTGACCTCGTTTTTTTGCACATTGGTATTGTCATGCTGGAGTATTGTCAAACTTTTCCCACAAAGCTGAAAGCAAATGGAGTAGCATAAAATGTTCATTTACTGATCCTCAAGCCATCCACAAAGCAGATTAGTTTGTTTTTTTCACCTGAAAATTAGAAAAAATTTAGCATTCTAATCACAAAAGTATCCTCAGCGTTGAATGGGTGCCGTCAAAATTCAAATAGCTGATGAAAACAGACCCCCTTACATTTTTCACTCTTATTTTGCAGCCATTTGCTAAAATCACTAATGTACACACAGCACCCCATATTGACAGAAAAACACAGAATTGTTGACAGTTTTGGAAATTAATTAAAAAAAGAAAAACTGAAAATG
>JAUCNO010001888.1:10749486-10766387 GCA_032353835.1 Enteromius viviparus
GGCCAAGTGATTAGCACACCTGATTCTGATCATTTGAATGGGTGAGCGAAAACTTTTGGTAATATAGTGTATATTGGGAAGTTAATGTGTACTCTGGCTATTTAAAGACAATTTACATTTTTTTAATCTTAGAATTTAATTTTAATTAATTTCAATTTTTTTTATTGTATGAGTTTTAATATCCCCAATAACTGCAAAGTATATTTGTCTTCTACAGTTAAACGTTAGTAAACACTAAACGTTTATTAAAGCTTACAAAAAAAGGAAACACTTATAACAGCCTATATATCAACTAAAACTTCGATGTTGTTTTAAAAATCAGATTAGATAACTGTTACGTCTTGCATATCAAGTATTAAGTAGTTGTTTTTCTCTGCTTCACATGTCGTATTATACTAATATCATTACATTTTGATTTATTACGCTAAATAAATGATTTTTTATACCATAGGCTATACTACATTTCCATACAGTTGTAGCCTGTATTTGTGTTATAGTGAAATATTTATCAAAACGTGTCAGTACATTTCCATAAGTCACGAGTCAAACACAGCAACTTCTGTCTCATTCAGCAATACTGTCTGTCACATCCGCAAAATCATCCACACGCTCTTGCATACCGTCAAACATCGTGGACTAGTTTGAATCTGTTAAGTAAAGAAAAACAGAAAACTGTTCTAGAGAAAGTTAAGTTTAAACATCACCAACCTGAAGGTTTCAGAGCATTAAATCCACTGCTTTTGAATTGCACTCATTCCTCTCGCAAACTGGATATTACGCCGGCTGACGGACAGGTGCATTCTGGGAAGTGTAGTTTCAGGAGTCAATCGTCTCGTTTTAAAATGTAGCGAAACTGCATTTTCTAAAACTTCATTTCCCGTCCGCATCTATGTTTACGACGTTTGCTGCCGTAATATGCAGGACGACTGTTAAATAAACGTGTGTGTGTGTGTGTGTGTGTGTGTGTGTATGCATACTAGGCTACTGTCCCATATAAATGATCATATTATAGAAATAATTGAAAACAGTTCATTCAAAATAAACTATGTAAACATAGTTTTGAATAAAGAGGTTCTTTCACAAAAAAAAGTCTACTTTTCTTTCTTTTCAAATTTGGTAAGCGTGCAGAGGTGTGCTCAGATTGTGTCCTCACTGTAATTCACACTGTAACAATGACTTTCACACTACATTACTAACTTGAGTTTACTCATTAGATTTTCATGTCATTTACAGATTGGTTCAGATATCAGTAAATGAAAAGCTAAAATCACATTTAGGCCTCTCCCTTGTTAGGTGCATTGACGAGGAACACAAGCCCCACTATAAAGCCCCACTATATCTGCTATAATGTATGTTGTAAAAATGCTTAAATTTTGTTATGTGCAGAAAATAAATTTCATCAAGCATGTTTTTTAGTGCTGGGAAATGTTTTATTGTGTGCTGTAAACAGATCAGAGGAGACACTGTGTGGAAATAGAAGACTAAACAATATTTTGACACCGACAGATAATTTCATTGACACTTGAGATTAGACATAGTGAACATACATATTGCAGAGCAGACATCAATGAAAGTGCATGCTTTGATAAAAATAAACCCTGCTTACCGTTAATAGAAACAATTATTTTCAGATTTTTAATGCAATAGTGTATGCTATTTCAATTGATAAAATTTTCTTAAGCTGCGATTACTCTTGCAATATTTTCTTTTTTTATTTACTCTTTTCAAGGCACTTTCAATTGGGCCTACGAATTATTTTTTTTTTCTTTTTAATTGAATATCAAAAAGATTTGAGAGTTCCTCTGTTTTAATATCTTATTATGGTTCCACTACAGTAACAAATAAGTTGTGTTTATGTTCTGTTTATTTAATTATGTTATATTTATTTATATATTTGTAGCCTAACAAGATAAATTCTGTAGTCATTTATTGCTGATAAAATTCATAAACCTTAATAAAATCATCACACATACAACATGGCTTGTTTTTTTATTACTTTTTGCAATGATCTTTACTAAGATATGCTGAAGTGCTTTATTGCTTTTTGGCTCAAAAAAGTGTTTGATTGTAGTGTTTTAATTAAAACATAAAAAACAAAATAAAAAATATTTTTCTTACAATACAAGCTTTGTCAGTGTGCAAAACTACCCAGTACTGTCTTATAAATGATCCAAAGTTATTTCAGTAGTCCTTTCTTCCATTTATACATCCGTCCATCCCTTCATCTAAATATATCAACACCCTTTTATTCAGGATTATTTGATCCACCCCATAAAAATCTACATACACTTACAACAGCAGTTTCAAAGAAACCATATTAAATGCTCTGATACAGATTCTCTCTCTGTTTTACTCATTCCCACTATCCTCTAATTCGTGCTGTTATTTAAGCCTTTCCTATCCCAAATAAATGAAATATCCCATATAGTACCAACACTCAAGAATACTCGCACACAAAAGCATGCACACCCCTCACATCCATATCTCTTGTCTTAAGGCTAGTTCACACTCTAAGCTTCTCATCCTCCAGAACGGTCCTTTAATCCAACCTACACGGCCAGATCACCTGGTTTGACTCGGTTGCTACTAGTACCACTAGTCTTGCTAAGCCGGCGTTTGTCTCTGTAGCAGCCTGGTTGGGAGGATGGTGTGGAGGGGGCACTTGGTGTCATCTCACCCGGTACTCTGGCCTCATGGTTCTCGTAACTCATCTGCAGGAAGTCCACAGCCGGCTCCAGATCATCGTGGCTGTGATGATGCAGCTCGGTGGCCATGTTGACAGAGTTCTGCTGGTGGGCCAGGCGGTTGGTGAAGGGTTGGCAGGTTTGGTGGATGTGATGAAGATGGTGGTGATGAAGATGTGGGGGTGATGTTGGACCTTGGCTTGATGCTAGGCATTGGTTGAAATCTGGGGGTGGGGTGCAGGTTTGGGAGGGATGTGACTGAGCCGTCTCAGGCAAATCCATTGGAATGCTTGTCTTGCTGTGTTGGAGCATTGAACCAATTTTGGTGTTGCTTTTGACATCATTGGCGTGTTTGTCAGCATATTTTCGAAAGCATTGCTTGCACTGTTTCCATCCAAGGTAGTACAGTTCTAACACGCTCAGAAGCAGTGAAACAGCTGCCACCACCAGCATAAACACAATAAAGACGTTTTTCTCAGTTGGACGGGACATGTAACAATTCACACGGTTGGGACAAGGTGACATTTCACAAGGATACAGAGCATGCAGAAAGATTCCATACAACATGTATTGGATAACAATGAAGGTTACTTCCATGACCAAGCGGATCAAAATACTCAGGACGTAGGTCTGCAGCAGCGCCCCCTTTAGGCGAATCCTTGTTTTTGCATCTTCTGATTTTTCCTTTTGTTCCAAATATTCCTTCTCTCCTTTGCCCTCCTCACCCTTCTCCTCCTGCTCCCTCTGTTTTCGCTTCTCCTCCATGCGGACGTTGTGCATGGCGTGGCCCATGTAGATGAGGGACGGTGTTGATACGAAGACGATCTGCAGCACCCAGTAGCGGATATGGGCAATAGGGAAAGCTCGGTCATAACAGACATTGGTGCAACCGGGTTGTAGTGTGTCACACATGAAATCAGACTGCTCGTCACCCCATGATGACTCTGCCGCTGTGCCCAACACCAGAATACGGAAGATGAACAGCACGGTCAACCACACCTTCCCCACTGATGTGGAGTGCTCCTGCACCTCCTCCAGAAAATTACCCAAGAGACTCCAGTCCCCCATCACTCCACACCAATGCTAAGAGAGAGCACAAAAGGAAAAACGTCATTGGTATTGACCCATGAAATGGTGTCATGGAATCGGCAGTTAAAGCTGTTTAATTGTATGTCACAAAAATATCACAAAAAGCAAACATTTGCAAACACTTTTTCTATATTAAATCGGTTTAAAATGTGTTTTGCAATTGAATTGTGAATTATGTCACACAATTCAATTTTGTGTTGTAAAAGTAAAAGTTTTTATGAAATTGAAAACTGAACCAAAGACCAAGAATTAGCTTATGATTTTGCTAATTTGGCATATGGGGTTTTTGAATGTCAGGTTTCAGAAATTGTGTGACAGTAAAATGTGTGTAAGTAGTTGTAATCCATACAGGTATAAACTGACCAATCAGAATGGACATTCAAACAGCACAACATTGTTTGCTTAGATCCAAAATGCTTAGGAGAAGGGCAGGAGGATGTAGTGAAATTTGTCTTTTTCCAAGGAAATTGTGCTTTTTAATACTTTTAATGTAATACAATTAATGTTATTTTCAATTCTGCACTTTTTTTTGTAAAATATGGTTTTATAAAATTTTTTGGTAGAACGTTTAAGACATTGTTGTACTGCTGTTATATTTATCAGTCACTAAAATGTCCCTCTCTTCATAACTAATCAAAATGAGTAGTAGAAATACTGGCCAATCAGCTTTTAGAATAAATTGTATTGCGTCATCAAACCTGCGCTTATCAGCTGGAGAGAAATTTTTGTTGAATTTTGTCAGAACGGCTAAATTCCAAATTAATAAGAAACCCGAAACCTCAATCAAGTGAGACTGAACGAGAGGAATGTACATTTTCCGCTAAGAAGGAGTGGAGAAAGAATGCTTCGAAGCATGTGAGTAGATGTGTTTGATGAAGAAGGGGTCTCCGTTCATGATGTTTATTATATGTTTAGTCTGTAGATGGCGCTGCTCTCTTGGCTTAAGATGTTGATATTTCGTGTTGTTAACTGGGGAAATTATGATGCGCATTCATTTATCAATACTTTTTTTTACGTCAAAGCAAGGTATATAATTTGTTTACGTGTGCATCCGTAAATAGATAATAAATAACGTAATTCAGTCTTCCTTCACAGGCCTACAAGTGTTACCTCCACAAAGTGCTAAACCCAAAACTTGCTTTCTTCAAATGGTAACTGAACTGAAGATATCTACAAAAGTAGTGTTGTTATTATAGCTTACTTAGAAAGTACAGAAAGAAAAGAAAATAACATACTTTTTATTGTGTATTATTGTTAATCAATAATACATATTAGCCTATATAAGCATGTCAGTTTTCTGTTTTTGAAAATGTGCTTCCCATTTTTACAAATCACTTGTAAAAAAAAAAATGATTGTGTGTGTATGACCACCTTAATTTAGTTTTAAATCTTATTTCTAATTCATCAGATTTTTGAAAATATGTCAAAACATGAAAATTGTCAGTGTGTAAGATAAAACTATACTGATCTTTTAATAATCTGGTGTCAATGTTATTTGTAACCCCAGGTGTGGTTCATCACATTTAGCCTATGATCATGATCCACTGTCCAAGTTTGACAATAAGTGTCCAAATGCGTTTTGTCTTTCTTTTGTATGATACAGCTATCTAACGATTTAAAAAACCTAACAAACTTTTTGTGAAAGTGTGCTTGCTGTCATGTGTAATGACACTGCAGCTAGAAAGTCTGTTCTTGTGATCCACTTAAACATTTTCAGAGGTTTAACATGCTGTGCGTCATGTAGTATTGTATATTTACAGTAGGGCCTGAGAGGGGACCACTATTCTAATTTTAGTCTGGCCTGACCCATTTTTGGGGGGCAGGATGGGAACAGCGGTCTTGGCAGGGTAGATCAGGGCAAGGTGATGCCAAGGGCCCTGAGAACTGCCACTCTGAAAGACCCTGTCCAGGCATAGATAGGGTGATCATTTTACCACAATGCAGATATCTGCCAGCTACATCACGTGTGCCAGTTTTTGTGCTTCTGTTTTTGTTCCTGTGTGAGTAATGAAGCTATTAGGATACTTCATGAACTGACTGAACTTCTCAACACAGAGACTCAAATGAGATGACGGGGTTAGTGTTCCAAGTTCAGACTAATGTAGTGAGATACCAGACCAGTTTTTTTACGTAAAACTTTGTAATATTTAAAATCTGTGAAAGCTTTTTTCTTTCTTGTTTTGTGTTTATATGGGTTGACAACACAGGGGTTAACAGATAAGAATTAGACTGTGTCCTTTGGTGTGACATAAAAATGTAGAAAAAATGTATTTTAATTCTTAGTGTTTTATATATATATATAGACAAGTATAGTTTTTTATAGATAGAAAATATAATGGCGAAAAATACTTACATTGTCATTGAAAAATCATTATTCATTATTATTTTAATCCATTTTATGAAGTTTAATGAATAACCGAGTAGTAACAAGAATAATAGTTATTATTTGGGATGAAAAGCTTAGGCTAAAATGTATAGAAATTTAAAAATATATATTTTACTATATTACATTTTTCTTAAGCTATTTTGCACTATTCCTTTTTAATAATAAAATATATATATTTTTAGATATTTTGGGAGCACAGCAATAAAGACTTTATAGTACTGTATATTCTATATAAATTAAATGAAGTAAATACTCAGAATAAACTCATTCAAAAGCTTTTTCTCTGTTTCTCTAGAAGGTGTCAATCATGAGCTCAGGTATATTAATCTTAGACACAAACATTAACACAGTCCAGGTCTGCTTTCAAAAATAACATTAGTGAGCACTGCCAGCCCAGCCACGTCAATCTCACTTTAAATAAACCACTCTTAATTCCAGTCATTCCCTAAAGCATCTTGTTTATCTCTTGATTGATTAGTTAAGTATAAATTAAATTGATCTAACAGCTAAAAAGGAGTAAAAACAATGAGAAGTGTGTTTGTGTATTTTGCTCTGACACACATTGATCCTTTCTTAGGGTCTTTATGTGTCTGTTTTAGTTGTTTTCTGTAGCACCATAAGGTTACCTCGGAAAGAGCTTTCAATTTTAATTCTATTTACAGGATGTTGTCACTTGAATATCCATTAAACCTAAAATGTTTTATGAAGCACAACTGCAGCCTCACTACAGAGTTACCTTTTAAAGTGTATGTGTGTGTATGGGTCTGTGCCTGCCCGTGCTCTCACACCCATCCTGTACCAAACCCTGTTTTGCTAGTGCCAGTCTAGCTGATCTACTGTAGAATGGCCAAATATGGAAAGACAGGTTCGAGAAGAGGCCCTCCTACTTTTTGAGCAGATTTAAAATAGTCAAAATGTGATTTAGTATTTAGTGAGACAATTAAAGAAGTGGGCACTAATAAAATAACTGGAGTTTATAGTGTAAAGAAGCCTATTTTGTTACACTTTAAAGCCAGGGTTAAGAAAACAGTTAAGCGGAGTACCTAAACGAACTTGTAGCCAATCAACAGTAAGGGGCGTGTCTACTAATGATGTGGAGGAGATTGCATTCAGTGAACAGTAGAGCCGAGCGACAGTTTACACATTTAAAAAATGATTTATTGGATGAACTCACTTTAATTGAATGCAGGATTTCCATCCACTAAATAAAAATTATGCATTTTATGCTTGTTGAACTCAAACTAAAACATATAACCGAAAAATGTAGACATCCTTCTACACTGAAAAAAAAAGATATGTTGATTTACTTTACTTTATGCATTAGCCAACTTGTTATGCATAACATAAGATGGTTTTGATACCTCAACAAAGATTTAAATAAAAATATCTTAATTTGTGTTCAGAGAAAGAACGAGTTTGGAACCACATGTGGTTGAGTAATTCATTTTTGGGTGAACTGTCCCTTTGCCCCTTTCACACAAGATGCCTTGGATGTGACTGTCCTCAGAACAGAACTCAGCAAACTTGTGTGTGTATATTATGCTGGCAAAAGCTGTTTTGAATAGCATTCGTGGGAACAGAATCTTAAACATTCAAAAAAAAAAAAAAAAAGAATGAGGATGGAAATATCCATCTGATTCACACTGACTGGGCGATCTCTGTCGCCAGTGAGCTCTCTCTTTTTCATTCTGTCTCTCCATTCTCCTTTTTTTCCATCTTCCTTTTCTTCTTCTCTTAGGAAGCAATTTCAAACAATATGATTTCCTCCAGACTTGCTACTTTAAAGGAAACAAGTCTATAAGGGTCTACGAGTGCAAGGGTGTTTTCTTTCCCAAACAGAGCAAAAGAATGACACGAGATAAGAGTTCATTTGTGTTGGTCATTCTGCATCTGGTTAATGCACAAAATCATAATACGCAGAAACTCTTATCATGAGGTATTATTAGAGGTCAAAGACTGCTGTATTTCTTAAAGACAGAAAACAATGGGACTTCGGAGCACACACAAGGGTTGCTGAGATGAATGACAGGTAGGAAGAACTTTCACCTGCTCTCATATGATTTTCTGTTTGTAAAAGGAAAGAGCTGACATTGGTTACTGACCTTAAAGGACCTTTGATGTATATTCTCATACACTATTGTTAGCATGTTAAATTAAGGGACATTTACCCATCAGTACACAAAACCAATGTATCTTTAATTTGATATTTATTAATCTATTATACGTTTTTAATATTTAGTTGTTACTTAATAGATTAATGATGCAATGATAATTGCAGAGATAGATACTGAATTTATGTAATTTAAATGTAAGACAAGAAAATATAGACATGATTAAATCAGTAATCAGTATTGACTCGTGTAAAACACAAGCATAACAGCTCTTTAATAATTAGATTTTGTTCCAGTGAAAAAGTGCATATGGATGAGTATCTGAGAAAAAAATAAATTGTTTGTTAGGAATCATCAGAGCTTCCCTTAGCACTCAAGGATTCTTCGTCTGTTCTTTATGACTGTAAGCCGCTGTCAAACATTCAATAACAAAAATAAACTTAGAATAACATGCAGTCTCGCACTCCCATTTGCATCTGTTTAACAAGCTGGGAACATTGCCACAACACCTTTGAAACATTCTAGTAGCACTTCACAAAGGTGCCAGGCACTGTTTGCAAGTGATGGCATGCTGGTTTTTCTCACAGTGATCATGTTGCTGCGGGCACACTGATACTCACACCATAAGAGGCTCTGCAGTGCCTACGCATGAGACCGACCCCTTGACTCTGGATAAATATTTATTTAAGCCCTTTCCCCTCAACCTGATGTCAGGGGCTACCAGAATCAGCATGACACCACAGACTGTAGTCACATCTTTGTCCCAATATACCACAAGTGTAAACTAGACAAGACACAAAGACAAACACTGTGGTTTATATAGTCATAAGTTTATCTTCCACAGTATTCGCATGATTGTTTTCATCATCATTATGAATAAATGAATTCAAATAGCTTTCGGCAGAAATTTACATTATAAATGTTTGGGGTAAACAACATTTGTTATCTACTTTATCAGGAAAAGACATAATGAATTGCTCAAAAGGGACAGTACAACATAGAAAAGGTAAAAAAAAAAAAGTTTATACATACAATTCATCAAAGAGGACTGAAAAAACAGCACAAATATTTTCAGCATTAATAGTTATAAGAAATATTTATTGAGTTCAAACTCTGCTTTTTGGAATAAGAATTAGAAATACTAATTTCTGAAGGATCATAGGACAGTAATGGCTGCTCAAAACTTTATCACAGAAATAATTACACTTTAAAATATATTTAAACAGAAAACAGTTACTTTAAATGTATAAATTTTTCGCAAAATTGCTGTATTTTTCTGTAGTTTTGATTGATTAAATAGTACCAACCCCAAACTTTTAAGTGGTTTAGACTAATCCACAAGTCAATATAATATACATTACATTTATTATAGCTAATGTATATTTACCCTTAATATAATGTCATCTTTATTTTTTTTCTTATAGGTTAAAGTATGTGTTAATTAATAGAACATTTTGTCCTGTGAAATAAATGTAAACATACTTATGTTTTTATGGTGTATACGTACATACATCCATTTATAATTTGTAATACAATGTGAATCAATGCAGTGCTTCAACGTTACAACCAATCATAACCTGCCTCATTTAATATTCTGTAAAAACACTGTGAAGTCACTATTACCGGACAAAGAAAACTATCATCATTTCCAGTTGAAGGCTAAATGTGTACACACTTGTGTTACTGGACTTGAACTTGCATGCCAATGCTAAACGCATGCCTTAAAAAACAAAGGACAGAACAACTGTTTATAAGCCAGGCATTCCAGGACAGACACAGACCATTTTAATGAATGGAGAGGTCAAGGATGAGATGCTGAGTTTAGCCATATGAAGCGAGAATACCCTTATTACTTATCCGGCCCAATGCAGAACCCCATTTTACAAAGACACCCACACATATCAACACCTGCCATTCGGTGGGATCCCTGGTCACAAAGGCAATCCTTTCTCTGCTTGTCGGGCTGCTAACAGGGTGATGTTTGTGTTTGGTTTTTGTCAGCCAATGTCTTATTAATCAAGACTATTTGACTTCACATACAGGTTTTTTTGCACTTTGCTCTTAAATGTATTTGGACACTGAAGCCACACTTGTATGAATGTGTGAATGCTACTTCATTAAGAAAAAAGCAGCACACCAACAAGACCAAGTTATGCTTTTAACCCCGAATATTTCACAATAGAAAAAAAGTTGATTTTTGACAAAAATTAAGGGAATTAAGTCTGAAGAAATTATAGAATCATTTGTTGTAGTTGCAGCTTGGTTTGATATTTAATTTAACTGAACATTAATACATGTGTAAGTATAGGTTAAGTGGGTCCACTGTATCTAGTTATATAGTAAAACTCATGCACCAATCACAGCACAGGTGATCTATTTCACTTTGTGCTTAAAATAGACAGTCAGTTATTAAAATAGTCTTTGGAAGAAGTAACGATTCATTTTCATTTTCCTAAACAATTAAAGTGATGCGTAAAAAGTGAATTACCTGTCTGACGTCTGACTAATAAGACTGTCTTTGGTTGAGTCTTCTGTGGTCTTGTCCTCTTCAGATGAATGAGTGGGCTGTTATTCTGTGGCCCGGGGGTCCTGTAGATGTAGCCCAGCTCTGGTGTCTGTATGACAGTGGGGATATACTGAGCAATGGAGAAAAATGACAGCTCTATAGAAAACACTCCAGCAATTTCTGGAGTTTATATACAGCACAGACCCCTTGTGCCCGTCCCAGTGTGGGAATAGAGCACAAGTGTGGGATACTCTGAGAAATACTGGGCCATCTCAGGGAGTGTTTCAAACCCCCCTCCACTCTTCCTTTTCCTCCACCCCCTCTCTTCCTCCTTCCCTCCCTGCTCTCTCACTTTAGTTGCCCCCCATCCCGATCTACACCCCCCCTCAGAATGCACTTGGTGGCACTTTATTTTGGTGAGAAGAATACCACGGTGTAAAGAGAGGAAGTCAGATTGTAATAGAACACAATGGCTGTTCTTCTCAAGCTGTTCGTTGGTGATGTGATGTGCTCGTGTCACTATATGTGTTTGTTGAAGTTTTACCCCCAACCCTGATCAATAAACCTTTTTATGCAACTACCATATAAACATATCTGCACCATACATGCACTTCCACACGTAAGCTTAGATCTCCATTTCAACAAGTAGTTCTCTCTCTTTCTCTCTCTATGTTTCTCTATATATATTTATAATTGCTTGATGAAATATCATTGTAGTAACATTTTTATAAAGAATGCATGGCACACTAGTTCAATTTAAATTTTAATTATTTTCAATAGATAAGGTTCAACTGAACCTGTTTTTTAATTAAAAAGAACTCAAAAAGATTTGGCATTTTATTTTGTTGGTTGTGTGTATCATTCACAGGCACTCAGCAGAGCTACTGAGAAATTTTAATACATTAGAAAAGTTGAGTATGGATGTGATGTAACTTTTCAAATCACACAAAAACTGTTTTGAGATCATATTATTGTGCAAGGAACCTCAGGAAAATAAGTATTTATTCATTGATAATTGATAGTCAGTGAATTCTTGTAGATGTTTTTAGAGGTGTAAAATGTAGGTAGAAGTCTGGGTTGGTAGGGCAGTTTTGGAGTCAGTTTGGCAGTTTCAAAACATATAAATAATATAGTCTAATTGGTTAACCCACGTGTACATGTCCTGCATCCAATCAGTCATCACGACGTTAATGAACACACACCCACGGCAAAGAAGACTGGTGATGCTGACGTTGCAGGTTTTTTATTTAAATCTGTATAAGTCATCGTAATGCCTAAATATAAGTTACATGGTAAAGAAAGCAGAGTGATGTAACTCTCAATAATTGAATATCACTGCAACTCCTAAATCAGAGCACAGTTAAATTATTTAATCAAAATCGGTATATGCTATCCTTGAAAGCTTTTGACCTTAATTAGTTTTGATTAAGTTCTGTTATGTTCTACAATATGAACTTCACAAACAAAGACTTCCTCTCGTTGTGTGTGAAGTTGTAGAGTGATATAAACGAGAGTGAAATATAGTTTGGCATTGAGTTACATAGCAACACTCTGACCACAGCATTCATACATGAGTTTAACACCCACATTATCTACAGAAAACTTACAAGTGTAGTCGCTTTTTCTTCATGAGCTTAACAATATGATGCATCAGAATTCAACAATGATAGCAACAATGATTGTATCATCATATAAAGGATCTTAAAATCTTGTACCTGAATATATGACCATTTGCTCTTCTTCATCCAGGTGTGCTTCTCTCTCTCTCCTTCACACAGTCTTGTTAGGCTACTGTATCCCAGTGAGGATGAACTTCACTAATTTAAAGAGAAGCCTGAGCTATAACCTCTCTCTCTCTCTTAACTCCCCTTTCATTGCTTCTGCTGCTCATCAGCTGAGAGCCGGAAGATGTATGTCAGCTTTATATAATGCCAATCTTTTAGGTTTTATTCCTCCTTGCTCAAGGGTTTGTGTGTGTGTGTGTGTGTGTGTGTGTGTGTGTGTGTGTTTTGGTAATCCTTTATATTTGAGTACTCCTTGCTGCTGGGTCTGTGTATATATATCAATGCGCACAATGCTGCTAATCTGGCAAAAGGGACACCAAAGGTTAATGGCTGATGATGACTTTGTGTCAGTAAAGGATTAGTTCACTTCCAGAATAAAAAAATCCTGATAAATGACTCACCCCAATGTCATCCTAGATGTTTTTGTATTTCTTTCTTCAGTTAAAATGTGTATTGTTATTTTTGTAAAATAAGTTTTTTGAGTAAAACATTCCACGGTCTTCAGTGGGAGCCAATATGTTGAAGGTCCAAACTGGAGTTAAATGTTGCTTCAAAGGGCTTTATTTTTTTTTTACTGAAAATGCACGGCAGATCATTTAAGACCCTTATGACTTGGCCGGGATCGTGCAGAGCCCCTCAAAGCTGCACATGTTTAGTTGTTGATTTTGGCTGTTTCTCTCTTTTCAAACACATAAAACAAGGATTAATTTTTCTAGTTTAGGCAAAAAGATAAAAGTCAAGAGATGAGAGGTTGGTCTGGGGTTTAAACAGGGCATTGAATGCATCCTTGGCACTCTCTTTTTCATATTTCAGATTTTCCCCGAACTTTCAGTATAAAAATATATTCCGACACTGAAGTATAAGCTGTGACAAAATCAGTGAAAAATACATCTAACTATTTCTAACAATTTCTGTTTCAAATAAACATTTTTTATTTCATTATATATAAAAAAAAAGAAAAGGTATTACAATTTCCACAAAACTATTTAACAGCTTTATCAACATAGATAGTAACGAGAATTTTTTTTCTTTAGCAAGAAAGCAAATTCGAATTCCATCATTAATTTATTAATTATAAATTAAGTTATTTTATATTATAAGTTATTTGGACTGATGTAGTTAAGAAATATGTATTGTATTATGGAACGCTAACATAGTGTGAAATACAATTTTTTTTCTTTATAGTATGAGTATTAACAATGTCAAAATTAGACATTTGAGTCCTAAGTTGTTTAACTTTGGTGAAGCCTATTCTGTGACGCGTCACTAAGCAAATTCTCATTGCCATCACAAGACTGATGATAACTGTTACACGTTGTACTGATGTCTGGAGAGTGTCTGTGAGCGTCATTAGAATGGGTCACACAAGCACATGACGTAGATAGTGCTTGCTCCACTCACCAACACCCACCATCACTGACTGAGACTGTCATCAGGGCATTATGGGTATGTGTGCGTCACAAGTATAGATTTGTAATATTTTACAAATGTGCAGATTTTTTTTTTTTTCTGAGGAATGTATGTCCATCTAATGCATGTTTTCTGTGTCAGTCCCTTTAACTTGTTGAAATAATTTCTGCACCCTGCTTATATAAATGTTGTTTGTTAACTCTTCCATCTTGAGGTTGTCTGCAGTTTGGGACTGTGAACATGAATATTTAAATTCTGACATTCTTTACTAAAATAATGGTAAAAATATATTTAATTTTAACATCTTAACACTTGCAATATGATATAAAGCAATATGATATTAAACACAATGTGCAACAACATGCAATTATTATTTATTGTCTAGTTATTTTACTGTATATATGTATTCTATATATACTATATTATACTGTTGTGAAATTACATATACAAATATGATTTCCTAATCAAATCAGGTCATGGACCACATAATTAAAAACAGTTTCCACAGCAGAGATGTACAAAACACTTTTAAAAGAACACTCCACCCTAACAGAAACACCGTAATCAACACTCAAAACCGGCCCAGGAAAGGAGACGTTATTCTGAGAGAAAAAAGGAAGTTGGACATGTAGATGTTCTGTTTTTCTGCACTGGAGCTGAAACATGGGTTTAGGTCAGACAAACAGACCAACACAGGAAAGGAGCCACCCTTAGAGAGCCACCCCAGACATATCTAACAAATGTGTGTCTATGTAGACTAATTTAGTTGTCTATTCAGCTAATTTAATTAGAGAGTACTCTACAACTATTAAAGAATGGCATTAGCAACACCAAGGTCATGGCTTCAATGCCTTGGGAGCAAACAAACAGACATAATATATACCCTGAATGCACTGTAAGTCACTTTGCATAAAAGCATCTGCCAAATGCATAAGTGTAAATGTCAAAAGAACAGGCCCTGCAGTCTCGTTTATCCTGATGATAAATTTTCATTTAGGTTTTACCTTTTTTAAGAAAAATTTGTGTTTATTTCTGTGAAACTACAACATTTGTAAGTTGCAAGTATAAAGACTTTTTATGAAATATGGAAACAGAATGACAAAGTGAGAACAGAAAGGATAAGTGAGAAAACAAGACAAGAAGTGGGGAGAGAGAGAGAGAGAGAGAGAGAGAGAGAGAGAGAGAGAGAGAAAGAGAGAGAGAGAGAAAGATGGAGAGTGTTTTTCATGGCTTTAGTTTGTCACATCCTCTGATAACATTGTTTTCTGCAGTGATCCAATGGTGGGATGAAACCATATTTTGAAGCTCAGCATCTAAATGGAAATCAGCCTCTTTTCCTAGTATATTCTTTACTGCTCTTTTGACCCTTCGCCATCCGTTCTTTATATTCTCTTTATTAATTATACTTTCTAAGACAAACATCAGTGTTATATTTCATATTTGGGGTTTGTTTCAAAAAGCGATAATGACTGTTGCTTCCACATTAGTCTCAGTGATCACACTGCAACATCCGGTCCAGCACAGTGAATGAAACTTCTTAAACAAATAATCACATTGTTGTGTTTAATGTGCTTAAAAGTTATGATTAAGTTATGCTTTAGTTATGTGTTTTACTCACCTTCGAAGCATCCTTGGCGTATGTGACTTTTTTTCCTTTCAGACTAATCTAACTGGAGTTATATTAAAATCAGCGGAGGTGAGAAAAGTGTTTATTTTACAGAAACGTATGAATTCACTACAGGGTGCCTTTATTCACTCCGTGTGTATGGATGTGCATGCTTTATTAATAAAGCGATAACAGAGATATCGTCTTTTAAAATTCTGGCAGTTTAATGGCTAAAACAACTAGTAAGGAACTACAACAGATTACTTTCCATTACGTCAAGAACCCAAATTCATTGGTCCTTTCTCCTTTGTTAAAGTAATCTCTCTCTGCATCCATTATTATAACTATATAAAAAATTCTACGGCTTTTATGATCTTATGCAGTCATTGTTTCTCACAGGTCCACAGTTTTCCCACAGACCCTCACTCTGTCATTGTTTGCCCTTCACTACTTTCGCCTGTTTATTCTGTTCCTCATTCACCCCCCTCCCCTCTACATTTCGTCCCCTCATCTTTTGCTTCATCCATTGTTCTAACAGCATCTCAGCATTGGCTCCCTAGAGTGACCAGTGCTACGCTTACAGGAAGTCCAGCGTCTGCTTCCTGTCAGGTTGAAGAAAACAATCAATCATTTCCTTCTTTGACCTTTACAAATACGTTTTGCCAGTTTATGTGCTTGCATGTTTATAGTAGTTGGTTCATAACAGGGCTAGAGAACATTTACACATGTGAACCAGACTTCTTGATCACTTACAAGTGACTTTTATTGCACTTTGTGACCACGGTTTCCTTTTTTCCTGTTGAACAGCAGTCAACACAGATCTGTAAGGGCACTTTGATAATAAGATGGGTGACAAAGACTGACTGGTAAAGTGTCCTAATTTGAGAAAAAGATAAGTATTGCGACATAAAACTAACAATTTTTTTTACAATGCAGTATTTATAGCATTACCAAGCTTGGAAGAGCCAGGATAAATGTTTATAAAACTGACGTTGTTCGTTTGAGGGAAAGAAAGTCATATACACCTATGCCTTTGGGGTAAGTAGATTATGGTGTAATTTTCATTTTTTGCATTAAGTATTCCTTTAAATCTAATGTTTTTAGAAATTTACAAAAATATCATAGCTGTAAGACCCACCAAGTACTTTCCACATATATTCTCTAACAATAAATAATTTAAAATATATTTCATCTTTAGATATATTCATAAAAAATATTTAAAAAACATTACTTTTATTGTTTCTCAATTACTTTGGTAAAACAAAATTAATATAAAAAATGAAATTTGTTAGTTAGACTAGCAGTTTTAATACGGTTGAACTTGT
>JAUCNO010001888.1:10766487-10808589 GCA_032353835.1 Enteromius viviparus
AAATAAAAGCGCTCTAATGTTTCTGTAAGTTACTGATGCGCTGTACTCTCACAGATAACCTGCATTAACCTCAGATACATCACTATAGTCTTACATTAAACTAGAATTATTCACTTTTGACTTAAAAGAGAAAAACAAACCTTTTTTCAGCTGAATGAAAGCAGCAGGAGCGCGGCGCAGCCTTATGACATCACATTGCCCCGCCAAAATAAAAGTCCCGTTCAAACGTCTGAAGATTTATTCAGAGTTTTATTCTTTTTTAAAAACACATTTAACCCTTATGCGGTCCTTGGGGTATATTTTACCCCGAATGACTTTCGCTAAAAATTAAAAAAATGTTCTCTTTGTCCAAGAGACTTGAGACTCGAGAAAAAAAAAAATTTGATTGATAGCATGATTTTATCATGGTGTAAAAAAAATAGTCACACTCGGGGTCTTTGGGGTCTCTGGAGCCCCACTTAGAAAATGCACAAAATTCATCCTCAAAACGCAGAACACATAGACAGAAATAAAGTGGCACACAATGAGCTGTCTTTTGTATGCAGATATAAGTATCTACCATCTGCAATATTACAAACGCAGGCAAAAACACACTTATTTCTTCTGCTGTCTGCTTGCAAAATAAATGTGCCACTCACTTTATAACCATTATTCACATTTCTATAAAAATAGAAAATGCAATAAAAAAATAAATGCCGTATCCATGTTGTTCTCTACTCTTTTGTTGTAATTCAAGAACATTTGTGGCTTTTTGTCACCTATGCTGCTTACTGTGGCCTTCCTGTGCAGAAACAAGAAATGAGTGACTGTGTCTCTGTAAAGAAAAACACTAACAAAAAGCGAACTCTGTACTTTGTTGCAAGCAGGGCATGTGTGAGTTCTGGATTATTTCTTCTAATTGTTTTGACCATTGTAAGCACCCTTTTTAGCAGCTCCTGGGAAAAGACTTGTAACGAGAAACCACTGTCACAGAAGAAGTGGATTGGTAAAATTTTTTTGACACTTTGACAATGTACAAACATGCACACAAATACATTTTTGAGACTACAAAATCTGCTCTTTCATAATTTGTCAAATAAAATAATCCAAAATGCAGAACCTAAACTAAATGCAAAACTAAATTGGTGACACTGACACATCAACAATGTACACACACACACACACACACACAGAGAGCACAAGAGAGAGTGAGGAAGAGAGAGAGATGAAAGGATGAAACAAAACAATTTAGCTCAAACAGTTCAAATACCAAGATCAAAGAGTTTGAGGCAAATGACCTTTTCTGCTTCAGAATATTTTGTCTGGTTCTGCCTATTTGTTTTGAAAACAAAGTCATGTGATTGCAGCTCAGGTATAAATGTGACTTGCATACAGCACAGACTTCATTCTGGTGCAACATGGCGCAACAGTTCACTCTTCAAGAGACTCTGAATTATATCTTGGACTCCAGCGACGAAGAAGTGGGAGATGCTTTATCAGAGGACTTTGATGAAGCTTCTGAAACCGAGGACAACATCGAGCAGGACCAAGATCACAGTGAAACTGATGAAGATGAAGAGGATACTGATTTGGAGCCAGACACATACCTCTCAAAAAATGGAAGCATTTGCTGGACATCATCTCCACCCCCTCATGCAAAAGCATCAGAAACAGCACTGCAGATGACCCCAGGCATAACCAGGTATGCATGTTCTCATGCTGAGAACATCAAATCAACCTTTGAGCTATTTTTTACAGAGGAAATACAAAATATTGTGCTAGAGATGACAAATGTGGAAGGGAGACAAGTTTTTGCAGATGAGTGGAAAGATTTGAGTTTGATAGAGATTCAGGCTTATATTGGTCTTCTTATTCTGTCTGGCGTTTATCGCTCCAACAATAAAATATGGCATCAAAATTTGGGCAGCATGTGATTCAAAAACTAGCTACGCATGGCAAATGCAAGTGTACACTGGCAAGTCTGTGGGGGGACAGCCGGAAAAAAACCAAGGGATGAGAGTTGTTCTGGACGTCACCGAAGGCCTGCTGGGTCACACAATCTTTTGTGACAATTTTTTCACATCACATGCCCTTTCCCAGGAGCTGCTGAAGAGGAAACTTACAATGGTCGGAACAATTAGAAAAAATAAGCCAGAACTCCCACCTGCATTACTTGCAACAAGGACCAGAGTGAGGTTTTCATCAATGTTTGCCTTTACGGAGACACAGTCACTGGTTTCTTACTGTCCCAAAAAAGGAAAAAATGTGCTTTTGCTAAGCACACTGCACATGGAGGCCGCAGTAAACAGCAGAGAAGATAAGAAGCCCCAAATGATATTGGATTATAACAAATCCAAACGAGGAGTGGACAACCTGGATAAGGTATTTATTTATTTATTGTATTTTTTATTTTTATTGAAATGTAAATAATAGTTATAAAGGCATATCACTGCCTTGGAATTATTGTATAATGTTCTGTCTGACATTTTTGTAAAAATCAAGTTGTTCACATTCTTATTCTGAGAGAATTTATGTAGATAATGTGATGTTTCTTTTGTAAGATGTGTACATTTTGTGGTTTCTATCTATATAAGTATATGAAACTCAAAAGCTTTGAAGCTGCTCATAATTCAGATAAAACCTTATAATTCCAAGGTGGCAATATTTATTTAGCAAGCAAACAGCAGATGAACTAAGTGTGTGTGTTTGTACAACTGCAGATGGTCGCTACTTACACCTGAAAACGAAGGACAGCTGTTTGGCTGATGGTGCTGTTTTACAACATGCTTGATGTCTCTGCACTGAATTCCTTCGTGCTGTGGTCTGACATTTCTCCGGAATGGACGTTCAAGAGAAGGCTCTTTCTGCATGAGCTTGGAACAGCTCTGGTGGCTCCCCTTATGGAGAAACAACAGTATGTTCCATGCGCCCCAGCCTCTCTCTCCATCCTGAAAAAAGCAAAAGCACCTCTAGAGGTGGAAAATGAAGCTTCCACATCTCTCAGGAAGAGGGTGAGATGCTACCTCTGTTCCCGTGAACAGGATCGTAAAACCACAGTGATGTGCAAAACCTGCAACAAACCCATCTGCAAGATGCATGCCACTTACCTTGCCACCTGCCAGCAGTGCTTACTGTCTGCAGACTCATAAACTGCAGAAACTCATAAAGACTGTATGAGATGAGACCACTAATTATTGTTCCTACAGTAGTAGTTTGATTGTTAATATTTTCTTCAATGATTTATAATTTTTTGCTGCTTTTTTATGCATTTGATGTTTTTGTTGCATTCTGATGTCCATGCAGTTTATTGGTAATCAATATGTATATAACTGTTACTTTCTGTTCCTTTGTGTTATCTTTCAGTTCAGTTACAGCTGTAGTGTAGACTAAATTTGTAGATTTTTTTGAAAAATAGATGATTGAAAAAAAAAATAAAGTCCAGCTTTTATCTTTGTGACATCTTCTTCAGGTTTGATTCTAATCATAATGTAACATCACTATGAAATGCTCCTTTTTCAGTACAAACAATACTAAACTATTACAAAAAGTAATTGTTATTGTTAGAATTGTGATTATATAAAATGTGGATATCATTCCAACTGATAAAACTTGTACAAATATATCTTATTTTGGTCAAAAAGCAATTAGTAAATAGTAGTGCTCTGCAGCCATCTAGTGGTAAAAGTTATATTTTTTTACATTTAAAACTTAATTTTCCAAAAAAATAAGCAAAGATTTTACTCTAAACCATGTCAAATTATCCATGTTATCTCCATGAATGAAAGTTTAAAATGTGGGTATTTTATAAAGTGAATTTAACATATTAATCCTTTAAAAAATAATATTTATTTCATAATTTATATAAATTTTAAACAATAGCATAAATCCTACGAAAACGGTAGAAAGAGAGTAAAAACATTAATAAACAGGAAAAACATTTTTTTATATTTTTTTTACTATTATTTTGTTGTTTCTATTAAGTTTTGTTGCTTGGGGTCCTGTTGACCCGCAAGTCCCCGAGTGTGATTTCAAAACGAAGACCACATAAGGGTTTTAAAAATGTTTCAAATCAGCATGTTAGAATTTTAGATATTAGAATAGTTACATTTTTAACTATATTAAAATAGATGTTTATATTTACTGTTTTACTGTATTTTAAGCAAGTCTTTCCGAGCATAACAGACTTTCAAAAACACTAAAAACATGTAACATCTAGTCTATTCCTTGATTCATTCATTCATCCATCCATCTTCACTTCTCCACATAAAATGTTTTAAGAAGTATGTAAATAGTTGTATAATTGTAAATAATGCATAGATGTAAAACCATTGTAATAACCATTGTTTATGCATCATTTGTTTACTTGGTTTTTTAAAATTGTTTCAAAATAACATAATAGGAGCACTTTTTATTTTTCAAATATATCTCAGCAATACACTTAATGGTCTCTTTGATGTGAATTACAGCCAAACAGACAAAAAGTCACCTAGCTAGGCACAATAATTTCTTCAAATTACTGTTTGAACATAAACCGTACGGCTTAGAATTTCTTCTCATTTGAATCTTGCATACAGAGCAGTTAACTGACCTGTTTGTGACCTGCAGGTCTGAGTTATGGGAAGGAAGTAGATTGGAACGATGCCTACGGGGAAGAGCAGCGACTATGGCAGCGTATGATTGACAACCCTGAGGTCCCACAAGAGTGCACCCTAATGCTGCGAGCCAGCATGGCCAAGAGGAAAACATAGAGAAAGAGGGAGTTTTCCTTGCAATACTCATCGAATCCAGTCACCTCTAGACACTTTAAAGAGCTCTTTATGTTCTTCAGATTCTCATTTCAACAGGCATATGCGCTCTAAATTCTCAAGAAAAGTATATGTACATGCACACGTGCGCATCTAAGGTCCTATTTACACCTGGTATTAAGATCCATCTCGAGTGAGACAGGTGAGCATTTAACATGCTTCTCAAATGTGTCTGGTTTGACCACTTAGGATCTGATTTGAGAGTGAAGTATCTTGCATCATTTATGTCAGTGCGGTACTGCATGTTGATAAAGCACAAAAAGTAAAAAACAAAAGGGAAGAGGAAATCATACTCCTAAATATACAAGCACATGCACAAAGTTTAAAGCTGCTTTCACAATTATTTCAGTCGAGTTCCTGCACCCTTTTAAAGAAATGTTTTATTGGATGGTTAATTTTTAAGCTACATGTACACTGCAAAAAATGCTTTTCCAGCTTAGATGTTTTTGCCTTGTTTTCAGGCAAAATATCAAACAATTCTTAAATCAAAGATTTAGTCTTATTTTCCGAAAAAACAGGTCAAAATGAAGGCAGACAGTTTTTGACAGGCAGGTGTACACTGTCCTTCTGCTTGTGATTCAACAGCTAAGATGTATCTCATACCAGGTATAAATGGTGCGACACAATACACTCAAATCCAGATGTGATTATATTTCAGAACTGCGAATAGCACATGAGGACTATTTCAAAAGAACACAAAAGTAAACATGATCAAAGGTCACATTTGTCCTAAAAGAACAAAGCACAATGCACTTCCTCTAAACATTCGAAAAGAAAAAAAGAAATCCAATTTGCACACATGAGAACAATCTACTGGATGTGATCAGTCATTTCTGTAAGCGCATTTATAAACACATGCACAAAAGATAATCGTGTCAGATTAGTCACATACAAGTCAATTTGGCTGAAGAGAGACTGATGCTAGCTGTTAAATCTCATAGCTAGTTTTACCACAGTTTTCATGAAAAAACTGAATTGTGGTGTAATTAATATCTGAGTTCATTGTGATTCATTACATTGAATTAGATTTACAACTTCCAAAACATTCCAATGTTTTTGGTAAAATGCTAGTTTGTAGAGTAGATAAAGTTGGAGGATTACAGTATCTATGAAAACTAGTCACAATCCGCATGCAAATATTAGTAGATTCTTGCATCTGTCAGTGATCTATCACATCCCAAAGATAAAAAATGTTGTTGTAACCAAAAGCATACATGAACATTGAATTTATAGCTGAAAAGAGGATCGAAATAGAAAAAAAGAGATTGTAATACAGACAAGAATTGCAAAGCACACACACATTTCATAAGTATAACGCCTAGAGCCTTGAGCCTTCTAGTTAATTCCTCAGCTGATCCTATTGAGCCGTCACTGTGAGGTCTCCATTAATAATGTGTGCACCTAATATTCCTAATACTTTTATTAGCATCAGTCAAGTGAATAGACCTTATAGACAACTTACTGTTTAATAAATTGAGAGATTTTGTGGCATGTATATGGCTCAGTGCTTGACATCCAAGTGTTATGTCTTAAATTGTCTGAAGCTGTTAGATTTGCAGCATGTTTGGTGTAAGTGTGCTGTTTTCCCTCTCATCAGGAAAACAGTGTACTGTACTTTATCATCTTCAGAAAGAGAATAAACTATTATTAAACAACTGTTGCGGATTCATTTTTTTTTCTTCTTGTCTTTATTATTATTTGCCATTTTCTATATTTATCTTACTTTCTACATACATACACACACACACACATATTTATTATTTGAAAGATGTCCTCTCCGATGACTGCATTTATTTGGTCAAAAATACAATAAAAAAAATTATATAAATAACATTTTGTAATTTTATGTATTTCTGTGGTGGCAAAACTAAAATTTTGAATTACATGATTATTTTTATTTTATTTTAATTTTTTACTATGTGACAAAAAAAAATCACTTTTTATTCTTTGCTGCCTTTACTTGTATATAAAGAGATGTAAAAATATATCCACAGTTGTATATACATACTCATTATTGAGGCATTTAATATGCCATTCCATAGATAATAAAAAAACATTTATCATACCTGTGTTATACTAAATTCAATTATTTAATTATTCAACCAAGATGAACATGACTAGCATTTTAAGTAAGTCCCATGCTCTCAAATGTCAATCATCAAACAGGCCTTTATTGCATTAATATTGCTTTGACAGAATTTCTCAGAAAAAGTAGACCATTCGCTCTGACATAAATAGAAACACCAGACAAATAATAAAATAGAGTAGAGCATCGTAAAAAAGACAAACAACAGAGACTCATATTTAGAGATGTGTGTGTATGTTATCAATCTGAGATAAGATGTAGCAGCTCTATCCAGACTCTCTCTTTGTAACCAGTAGAAACAGATGTGTAAATGTGTGTACTGTATATATACATCTAGCAGCTCTGTCCAGCCTCTTTCTGTAGTATGGCCTCCTCGGTGCGGAGGGGAAACGTGTCGATGGTGGTAAAGATCTCTGCTGCAGTGATGGGGAAAGTGTAGCGCTGTTTGTCCACTCCCTGTTTGTCCAGCAGCACCATGTTAAATGAGTTCTGAGACAGCTGCAGCTGCAACCTGCCCCACGCAAACAAAACACGCTGTTTACTATTGGGGTAAATTTACTAGAGGTTCCTCGTAAGTTCTTGAAATGATATACAAAGAAGTGTTTGAAGTGACTGAAATATAGTAAGTACCTGAGTTGTAGAGCCAGTCCTGGAGGGATGAGTCTGTGTCTGATGCGGCCAATTTGAGCTGGATAAACGCCCACCAACTCTATCACTGTCACATGTCTCAAGTCCAGACCACACTGGGCATGCTGAACCACACAAATAATACAGATTATTCCAGTTGAATTTACGCAGATACAGATGAATTTATATACTGTATATGTGGTCAAAAATACAATAAAAAATTAAATAACATTTTTTTTTTACGTAATTTATTTCTGTGGTGGCAAAGCTAAAATTTTTAATTACATGATCCTTCAGAAATCGTTCTTATAAGCTTTTTTTTTTTTTTTTTTTTTTTTAAATCTCTAAATCTACTACGTGACAAAAAGATCACTTTTTATACTTTGCTGCCTTTACTTGTATATAAAGAGATGTAATTTTAAGGGGGCAAAATTATCTTCTTTTATGCCAAAAATTATTAGTATTTTTGGTAAAGATCATGTTCAATTAAAAAATTTTTAGTAATATAAACTGCTAGGACTTTTTTTGTATAACTTTATATGTGATTTTCTCAGTATATATTTTTTTGTACCCTCAGATTCCATACATTCATATCTGTATCTCAGGCAAGCATTGTCCAATCATAAAAAGACCTTACATCAATGGAAAGATTATTTATTCAGCTTTCAAATGATGTATAAATCCCAATTTTGGAAAACTGATGGTTTTGTGGTACAGGGTCACACATTTAGTGATTGATTTGATTGGTAAATAAACAGAGATAGATGCACTGCAAAAATGTCTTATCTTAGTGATTTTGTCTTGTTTCTAGTCAGAAATATAAAACAAATCCTTAAATCAAGATACTTTTACTAGATAAGCAAAATGACTGAAGATATTTACTCTTGTACCCAGCCCACTGGCAGATGTTTTTACTTGTTTTAAGCAAAACGTGCCTAATTTAGGTTTTGCCAACTGGAAACATAAGTAAATATCTTAAGTCTTTTTGCTTATCTAGTAAAAGATTGAAGAATTCTTTGTTATTTTGACAAAATAAGACAAAAATACTTAGTAAGATAAGCCATTTTTGCAGTGGGTGTAGATAGATAGATAGATAGATAGATAGTGTATGTTTAAATAAATAAATAAATATATAAACATAAACACACACAATATAAGCAAATATTGATCTTGTACCTGTAAATTAGTCATCTGGAATCTGTAGTAGTGATTGGCCGCTGAGGGTGCAGAGATGATCAGAATGCGGCGTTTCTCATAGAACTGGTCCAGTAACACAGCAGCAGATCGCACACCAACATTAATATTCATGGCTTTTAATAAAACAAACGGTTACGATGTTATTCACCAGAGGGCAGGACAGGAAGAGCAAGATCATGAATTTTACATGAATCTCAGGAGGATAATTCTGTCATGAAAATTCTGCCATCGTTTATTCTAACAGTCTGCCTTAAATATTACATTAGCATATTTTACCCGAATCAGCAGCGTCATTCTTTCAGAAATGCTATGTAATCTTACATATACTGTATAATGTTTAATGCAAGGAATCCCTCTAGGTGTTTGTGAGGTGTTAATGTGATTTTCTCCGTACGAGCACAGGAAGTCTCCAGGCCAGACCACTCCATGTTAGACTGGCAGACTCTGGCAGCGCTGCCCCTCAGCTCGTAGCCGCCCAGACAGCGAAATTCACACGTGGCCCCGTAATTATCACCAGCACTGTCACATTTCATCCAGCCATTGTCAGGGACAGAGAGAGGAGTACAGCGGCGCACTGCAACATGCACACAACACACACGCTGTGTGTCAATGCCAGCACATTAATGTTCTGCAACTAAATAAACCAATGACATTTTTTAGTAACGTGACAGTAGTTTACCTGTTCTCAAAATGGTTTAGCTTTTTGCCTGACAGCTTTCAAAATTTTGGGCTCAAAAAGAGAATTTATATTCATTTAGCCACCATCATTTCATGCATAAAAGTGACACATCAAAGTTGCAAGTAAACACATTTCTAATGTTACAAAAGATTTCCATTTCAAATAAATGATGCTCTCTTGAAATGCAGATTCTTCAAAGAATCCAGAAAATAATTGATCAGTTTCCTCTAAAATATAATACTCATGATGCACAAGGCTAAAGTAATGACTCCTAAAAATTCAGCTTGGCTATCACAAGAATAAATTACACTTTCAAATATATTAAAGGACTCATATGATGCGATTTCAAATTTTCATTTCTCCTTAGAGTCTTACAAGCACTTACAAGACTTAAAGGCTAAAACAGATAGTCTTTATAACAGTTATGACTTGTACACCCCCAACAGTGAAACTACTTGGTTTGTGTTTCCAAAAGAGGACACCAAACAGTGGTTAAGTTGTATTCACATCACTGTTCCAGAACAGTTCAAACCTTGCAAGACTTGAGAGTTGGTCAGAAAATCATGTTGTTGTTTTACCAAGCTGTATTGGGAAGCCTACTAAAGTTTGAATGGCAATCTTTCAGTTCAATCAAAACCAAAACAGTTGGTAAGTCTTGTTAAAGTCGCTATAAAAGTCATAGGTTTAATAGAGTATACATCACTTCAATCCTTATGATTCATTGCTTTTTAAGAGCGCGCAAGCAAAAGTGATTCAAGCCTTGTTTTATTATAGATATCCATTACGTAAAAGTAATGGCTTTAAGTTGCAAAAGTACTCACCTCTCACTCGAACATTGAACCTGCAGGATGCCTTGTTCTCAGCGCGGTCGAACACAGTATATGATAATTTATGATTTCCTTCTGGAAAGTGTGAGCCTGATGGCTTTCCTTTCAGTATAACACTACAACACAAATAAACATTCTCACAACAACAATCTGGATTAGATTTATTAGATTGATTATACTTAAATGTGAATTAACTCAATTCTGGCACTGAAATAACTCCCCATTGCCATGGATACTTTAATATATGTTAAAACTAATAGGATAAAACTGTTACACTGACTCTGTCAGGATGCCGTCTGCCGTGTCTTTGCCCTCTGGTGTGTCCCACGTCACTTTGGCGGTGAGTTTTCCTGGTTCAGCGGTCTTCTCCTTTATATTAGGGCACTTAATAACTGGGGGATCCACATCTGAAACAGAAAACAGTTTTACATGCTTCTCCATACCTGCCTCTAAATATGTCATGGAGCCATATCTGTAATTAAATATTACTGAGTGCTTAATAACTGTTTAACCCACCCACACACACACTGTTACCACCGCTCCAGGTTCTGCTGCTTTGGCAGGTGGCACTGTGGTCTCCTCGAAGCGTGTACCCTGGTGAGCAGAAAAACTGGCAGCGGGAGTTGAAGTACGATCCGTCTGAACACTTATAACCTCCGTTTGATGGCATGGCCAGTTTAGGGCAGCGGACCTCTGTAAACATAAATCATGCTCTGATTATCACTGCTGTCAATTCAAATCAATTCACATGTCATATATGCTGATTGACGTGTGGCTGGTTGTGAGTAGTGCTACGTTGCATCTTCAGATGCCTTCAGGTTTGAGGATCAAACTGCGACCCTGAATGATCATTCATTAATAAATTAAGATTTAAAAAATTTCAACCAAGTAAGAATCAGGAAATTCATCTATAATTCTATATATGATAACTACTGTATATATAATGTCAACTATAATGATATGTATGTGTATATGAATGAGGTCATTTGCAGAAAAGTTTTTTTTTTTTTATTGTGCATTGCAATTAATATAAATCAAATTGCAGTAGGGTTATATTGAGCTAAAAAGCTGCTAACTAACTAACACAATAAAACAAACAAAAAAACATTTTGGTAACAAAAAAACATGATTTTTGAAAGAAAAAAAAACCCTGAGTTATCTGTTTTTGCAAATAAACTCTTAATATAATAACGCAAACTGAAAAGCAATTTTAGGTTTACCAATTAAATTATTATAAGAAATACAATACTTTTTACAAAATTTGGGGTCTATTTAATTTTTTTTTTTTGATGCATTAAACTGGTCAACAGTAAGATTAAACAAATTTCAAGTAAATGCTTTTCTTTTGTATTTTATATTCTTCAAAGAATTCAGAATAAAAACTGTAAATTATTACAGTTTCCACAAAAATATTAAGCAGCATTCAATAATAGAAAAAAAATATATAACTAATTTATTGAGCACCAAATCAGCAAATGTTGTTTTGACATATTTAGCTCTTCCATCAAAAAAATAAATTAAATTTTAAAGTATATTCATACACAAAACTGTTATTTTAAATTGCAATATTATAATTGTTTAAATAAATACAGCCTTGATGAGACTGAATTTTAAAACATTAAAATATGTTGCCAAGTCCAAATTTTTATACGGTGGTGTAAATAAACAAACAACAAAAAGTAAATGAAAATAACAAAAATGTGTGATTGTGTAATGTTTGCAAAGTGAGTCAGCATTCCTATGCTATATGATCTTATAATTAAGTTATGTGAATGTCAGACCTCTGCAAGCGTAGTTTCCAGACCACTGTTTGTTGGCCATACAGAGGATCTCGCTGCTTCCGTGCATCTCGTAGCCCGTCTTACAGCGAATCTTGCAGCGAGTTCCCAGAACATTCTTATAACGCTCTCCACGTGGTGTCTGGCAGCTGATGTGACCATGTTTGACTTTCACTGGAGCACACCACGGAACGCCTAGAAAGAGATACGTTATCACGCACATATGCAAATGCACTAAAGAAAAACATACCAAAGCACACATAAAACATAGTCTTATAAACTTACCGTGACAACTAGCATCATCCAGACATGCATGGAGAAACATGAACACAGATAAAGAAGCACAGCCACAGAAGAAGAAGAAGCAATCAAGAGGCCTCAGGCCTAAGCAGGCAGTCAGAGATGTAGTGTCCTCTGTGTTGTGAATGTATGTGTTCTGACAGCAGCGCTCATGTGTTATGATGTGCTAAGAGTGTTTTACTGAGAGAAGATGGGTTTAAGTTCTGTGTAATGGGGTTTTGAGATCATTTTATGTAATATGTGTTCACCTGTGTATCGCACATCTTCATCGTCAGTGTATGGCCAGTATCCAGAGCCTGCAAAACAGTTTAGGACAGCAAAAGCAAGAAAGAGTTGGCATTACCGCAGAATTTCAGATTCAGCTCAGCTAGACTCATTTGTATTGTGAGTGGATGTATTAGAACAAAGCAAACCACAGTTTGATATTTGTTGTAATAACTTATATTATTTAAGTTCAGTCTGCTAACATATGGAAACCTCTGAATAAAAATTGTGTTTATTACTACAATTCAAAAGTCTTTTATTGATAATAATAAGAAATGTTATTTGAACACCAAAACAGCATATTAGAATGATTTGTGAAGAGTAATGGTGGATGAAAATTCAGTTTCCATTCCAGGAATAAATTACATTTTAAATAGAGAAGAGTTAATTTAAATTGTAATCATATTTTAGAATATTAATATTTTTATAGGTAATATTTCCGTAATATTTACTTAAATCATATAAACCCTATTTCTATTTATCTTTTTTTTAAATAAATTAATATTTCACTTTTCTTTTTAAACTTTATCTTTAGCAGCGTGGCCTTTTTAACTTCATAAATATGACTTTATTTCTTTTTTCAAAGTGTCTTGTAATAACATTTGTATTATTCATTTATTTTTTACTCTGAGGTTTACATCGCTACCATCTGAAATCTGGGTTTGTTGCATTTATGGCATGGCATGGAAATACAACAATGACCCCTGCAGTTAATGTAATGAATTACAGTGCGATGCAGTGAAAATGGCAGCCACATAAAATAACATATTACTATATTAGGATAACATGCTTTGCATGGAAGAAATAGATGGAATAGATGTTGGCATGGCTTCATTCAGAGGTCAGAATAGTAGCTGCCAATTTTACATTGCTTATTTACTTTGAATGTCATGACAGAAGTTCTTTTACAACAGTCAACGTGTAATTTCAGCTTCCATCAACCATGCTGCAGAAAAAAAACATTAATGTTTCCCAAAAGAAATAGGTTTTTGTGTTTTATTCCATCTAATTCTGTGACTCGTACTTACTGCAAGCTGAAAGTAAGCGATCCATAAATTTAAAACAAGGCCAGCTTCAAAAAACACGGAAAACTCCATTACCCACTGATCGCTTTCTTAACTGGGATCAAACACAAAAAACAAGAGCCTGCATTCAGTGCATATAAATTGATGCTGATTCGCTTTTTTATTCCCTCTAGTTCTGTTCTTTTGTCTCTTGTGTGTGTAAGTGTGGGGATGGCAGATCACACAGCAAGTTAGATCAAAGCTCCCTCTGATGCAATAACAAGAACTCAAGAGACTCAGCAGCACACACACACACACACACAATGTTAATTTAGAGCGAATCATGACAGGACCAGTTTTCCAACTTCTATCATGGAAAACACTCCACAGGGATCATGTGTGTATGTGTGTGTGTTTAGCTCCATTTGGCAGATGAGTTTTCCTGTTCCATTCTGTTAAGCTCAGCAGAACGTTGTGTAACCCAGAATACTCACTGACTTCTCTCTCTCTCTCTCTCTCTCTCTCACATACATACACTTATAAATAGGGAGTTTCCACTTAAGAAATCTTTATGGTAACTAAACCATATAGCTTCTGTTGACAAAAGGTTTCACAACTTCTATGTCTGGCAGAAAAACGTCTCACTCTTGGATGGACGTTCTGCAGTCATTAGTCATTAGAAAGTAAGATCCCTCAGGCTCCCTATGTTCAGTGTCTGCAACAGTTTCCAGCCTCACACATTAATGAATCATATATATGTGGAAGTTAGTTAACCTCATTGTAGAGTCTGAATCAAGTACAGAACACCCTAGCACAATATATCAATTCCTTAGCAAACATCCAGATCCAAGTTTGTCTTGACAAACCGTCCTTTTCTATTTTAAACTATTATTTTACATCAATGTTTGAATAACGCCACAACAGGGTCAAACTCTAAACTTCTCTCATATGCAACAAGCCAGTTCACTTTTGTAAATTAGAGCTACTGATTTATCAAATTAGTCAAAACAGAAAATTCACGTTGAGTATGAGGGCATTTTATAACTACATAAAAGCGCATGAAATGCACGTATACTAATTCTCAAGTCAGGACATTGTCTAAATCTTGTGTAATGTGTTCATGTTTTAGCCAGCATGAGCCTGTGTTTGTGTTCACAAGGCTATAAAATACACAAACACAAACAGCCACCCAGACTTTGTGAATAAACAATGTACAGCATTTGAGGTAATTCGCCAAAATGTTGTAAAACATCATTTATTTTACTGACCATTACTTTATACATGCAAATATAGACAATATGCGAGTCTGACGATCTGTTGAAATCGTAAATTGGACCTCTAAAGCATTTACAAATTGACGTCTAGACCACAACCACAACCTAAAACCCAGTGACGTGAGCCACAACCTCACACAGTCAACATTTTAATCAATTGCAATTCCAGTCGTGATTAACTCTTATGGTCCTCGAAATGAAGATGAATTGGTAATTTAGCAATTAGTTCTACCACCGCAACACATGCATCTCTGCAACTTCTTGAAATGTGTTTCCAGCAAAACAGAAAATACACATGTCTGAGCGAGTCCATGCAAGAGCCTTTACTTTCTTAAAATTAATTCTCTAAGCAAAAAAAAAAAAAACTTGGACAGAGAAACCAAGGTTTGAGGAGATTTATTCTGCTTCTGCTGGAATATAAACAATATCTTCTGGAAGCAACGTGTACTTTTTGTTCTTACTAATATACACAGAATACTCCAGAAAGAGCCCCCTTCCCAGCCAACCAGCCTGATACAAACATAAACCAGATTAAAATGTAACAAGTATATAAAAGATCTTATGATTTAGCGGAATATGTGGCATGAGGCTGCATACACATCAGGCAACAAGCAACCATATCTGGCAATGGAAATGTGGAAAGAGCCTCCAGCTCTGAACTCAAAAATAAGTTTTTTTCCTTTAAAATGTAAAAAATATCAAAACATCAGTGTCATATTTCCAAAAATCTGATCCAGACCCCATGCTAGTTGAAGATAAAAAAATAAAAATCATTCTGGCAGAGGAAGACAGCTATGCAGCAGTGTGTAAAAGCCTGAGGCACAACACCAGCATATTAATAAATGCCTGATGATTTATTACTAATTGATCCAGATTTTGCATGCAGAATTTATTTAATGTAAATCCAATGTCACTGCAATTTGGTGATTAATATTTTATTATGTTGACTTGAGACTTAAGTAATTTATTTGAGATGTGAGATTTGACATGTCCTCCAAATAACTCAACAACACAAGAAGAAATATTGCCCTCTTGAATAGATACATAAAATGATTATTTATACAGTCCTAGAGGATAATGAGGAAACATAGTTTAAGATTTATGCAAAAAAAAAAACAATTACAAAAAATACAATTAAATTGTAAGGTATTAAAGATCAAATGAGAGAATAATTAAAAAAGGTTTTAAAAATAAAGTTTGTTTTAAAGGTGCATGGTATTAAAGATGAAAATTATCTAAATATTCAAATATAATAAATCAATAATTTTGTCTTAATTACAAGCCTAAAAAAGACTCAACATGTCTGCTTCTTAGAAATATTGTAAAGATGAAAATCATCCCAGCCTTGTTGAGCATGCAGACTCTGCCGACTGACCCACTTCCACAAGTTACATTATTTATGTCACTAATCACAGACACTTTAAAGACAGTGCATTCAAAAGATGTGTCAGACTCATCAGTATTGTGCAGATCGTCCGGGAGCGCAGTGTCCTAGTGGTTGCAAGTCATCAGTGCATTTTCATATGAAAGACTTCAGTGTATTTTCCCTGGATTTAGGGAACTTACCCCCTTCTTTCCCCCCCAAACAGCCCCAAAGGCGTCCACGTAAACACTCTTGAGCTCTGTTGTAATATACTGTGCCCAATACAGACAACCTAGCAGAAACAGCATGGGACTCACAGACGCACAAACACTTAATTCATTCAGATATTTGCTCAACTCTGCATTTAGTTTAATCAGTCTTGTTCAACAAACACATTTTGACTTATCAAAGCTCACAGCGCGGCACTCAACAGGAACCGTTTGGATGGGTCTCTTACCGTCATACGCGAAACTCCTGCACAACTGAAGTCCCACTATAATATACACACACAACCAGGTGTCCATCTTTAGGAAGTCCAGGAGCTGCTGGGACACCTCGAGTGCATTCCTAGGCGAGAATAAAAGCACAAGCCAGATCCCGCCTCCTCTGGAGAAATACGAGAGCTCTTCATCCAGCGAGAGCGCGCGCACTGAGCGGCGCGTGGACAGTTGGCTCTACATGGATAAACTTAGTGTTTATTACAGCGACACTAAAAAGTAGGCTAAATTGCCTTTTAATTATACATGATTTGTTATTGGAGATCGATTCAGAATTCTTCCTGTAGTATTTGTTCGGTTCAAATTATGATAGAAATGTTCTTTAAAAAATTGAGACTGTATTTGTGTGTAGTATAGGTATAATACAGCCTTACAGCTAAACACCTTAAAAGTCACAGTGAGAGGATACTTCATAAAAAAACACATTATGGTCCATTTTTTTTAGCAACGAACAAAATCGTATTAACTTAAGAGTTAAATCATAGCATGCGTGACAGTCTGTTCTTTTGCACTTTTAAATTGCAGTAATCATTTACAGTAAGTCTGGTATGCTGTTAATGACAGACCAGGTCTTGAAAAAAGGAATGTCAGTAGAACAGTAACATAAAAAATTCACCAAAGCAGTATTTAACTTTGTGTTCACAGAAATAAATACTTCACACATTTGCGCTTGAAAATTAACATTCGTATAAACACAATGACAATATATAACTGAATATGACGAATTTTAGTCAAGGCACTCGAGCTTAAGCACGAATACGTAAATAACAACCAGTTCTTTTATATATATATTATACTAAATCAGAATACAAACCAAAATACTTTAACCTCTCCAACATCCATCAACCACATTTTAAAAAGATCCACAACACTTTTAAGGTGTCAAGGCCTGTGAACTCTATATAGAGGCAGATGTTTATTGTGGTCTGGGATTATTTCAGGTTTAGATACTGTGGTAGGACATTGTTCCAGAACTGAGGGTCCTGAGCACCACTATCTGTTTGTGTCTTCCCTTTAACATTCTGTTGATCTCTATATCTGGTCTTCTGTCTGTCTCTCTGTGTATGCGTCTGTCTGCGGGGCGGTAATACTTCCGGTTTGCCTCTCCGTTTTGATACATTTTTGGTCTTTTCTTCCTCTTCCTCTTCTTCCTCACCTTCTTCTTCCTCCTCGCCCTCTTGTTCTTCCTCTTCCTCCTCCTCAGTGTCCTCTTCCTGTTCTTCTTCCTCTTCATTAGTTTCTCTCTGTTTCCTCTCATTTTTCTTGGTTTTTATATTCTCTTCTTTCCGCTCAGTTTCTTCCTCATCTTCTTCTTCCTGTTCTTCTTCCTCATCACTTCCATGTTTCTCTTTTTCTGTATTCTTTTCTTTCCACTCTGTTTCTTCCTCCTCCTCCTCTTCCTCACCTTCTTCCTGTTCCTCTTCCTCCTTACTTCCATGTTTCTCTTTTTCTGTATTCTTTTCTTTCTGCTCTGTTTCTTCCTCCTCCTCCTCCTCCTCATCACATTCACTCTGTTCTTCTTCCTCTTCACTAGTTTCTATTGTTATATTATTTTCTTTCTGCTCTATTTCCTCCTCCTCCTGTTCCTCATTCTCTTCTTCCTGTTCTTCTTCCTCTTCACTAGAATCTCTCTGTTTCCTCCTGTTCGTCTCTGTTTTTATATTCTTTTCTTCCTTCTCAGATTCTTCCTCCTCTTCCTCACTCCCTTCTTCTTGTTCTTCTTCCTCTTCACTTAATTCTCTCTGTTTCCTCCTGTTTTTCTCAGTTTTAATATTCTTTTCTTCTTGCTCAGATTCTTCCTCACCCTCTTCTTCCTGTACTTCTTCCTCCTCTCTGATTTCTTTCTCTTTCCTTCTGTTTTTCTTTGTTTTTATATTCTTACTTTTCTGTTCTATTTCCTCCTCTTCTGCTTCTTCCTCATTATTTTCTTCCTCCATTTCATCTAGCTTGTCTGTCTCATCATCTTCATCTCCTCTCTCTGTTTCCTGTGTCTCTAACATGTCAAGATTCTCTTCTTCACCAAAAGTTTCTTCACCTGTATTCATTTCTTCTTCTTTTTCTACTTCCTCTTCCTCAGTCTGTTTTTTCCCTTGATTTTCTCCATCTATCTCTGACATTTTTTCCTCATCTTCAGCTTCCACATCCTTCTGTCGCTCTTCTTTTTCTCTTACACTCTCCTCTTCTTCACTCTTGTTTGTGACCCAGTCTTTCAGTTCTTCACTATTTTCCTCTTCATCCACCTCATCTTCCTTGTCTTCTTCACCTTCTTCATAATTCTCTTCTTCCTCTTCTTCTGTCTGATCTCTGCTTTCCTCCTCCTCTTCATAATCATCCTCTTCTTCTTGACTGTCCTCCTCATCTTCATTTCCTACCTGATCCTCTTCCTCACTCTCTTCTTCCCCCTTTTCTTCCTGTTCTCCCTGTCCTTCCACTGTCTCGTTCTCTTCTTCCTCCATTTCTTCCTCTCCTTCTACTGTCTCATTCACTTCCTCCTCTTCCTCAATCTCATCCTTTTCTTCACTCTCTCCTTCATTTTCATCTGATCTCTCATTCCTGTCACTTTCAGATTGTTCAGTAGTTTTCTCTTCATCACTACTCTCTCCTTCCTGCTCCTCCTCTGCATCTGTTTTTTCCTCATCTTCTACCTCACTCTCCCTCTCATCTTCCTTGTCTTCATTACAACTCTCTTCTTCTTCCTCCTTTTCATCAGTTTCTTCTTCATCACTCTCCTCTTTCTCTTGTCCCACACTTTGCTCTCCTTCTTCTCTTTCAGTCTCATCTCCACTTTCTTCTTCTTTACTCATCAGTCCCTCACTTTTGCTGCTTTGTCCGCTTTTGCTGTCATCCTCTTTCTCTCCTGCTGCCTCACTTTCTTCTTCCTCCTCTTTTCCCTGTTGAGTACTATCTTCTTTATTTTCATTATTCTCACTCTCTCTTTCTTCTTCCTCTTCAACAGCACTATTCCCGTCTTCCTGCCCAACCTCTTTAAGTTTATCTTCTTTCTCAGCGAGACTCTCTTCTTCACCTCCTTCTTCCTTTCTCTCTGTCTCACTATTCTTCACATGTTCTTCTTCCTCTATTTTTCCATCATCTCTTACCCACATTTCATTTTCATTTGAAACTAGCTCATTTTGTTCATCTTGTAAACTTTGCTGTTTGATTATGCTGTCATCCTCAATTATTGATACATCCTGAACTGTGCTGTCCTGGTCCACTTCCTGTTCAAGCAGGATATTGCTTCCTGGTGTTTCCTTGGACACTGACGCATGTGAGGACATATGAATACTTGATTCTAGTTGGGTTTCAGAAAGAACTTTAGCTGTTTTTATCAGCAGTGGTGCAGCACTTGCTAAAGCCACAACTGGTAGTGATGAAACTACACTACCCACAATGCTCTGCTCAGCCTGTGGCTTCCTGTCTTGCTCTTCATGTTCAGCTGTTTTCCTGGCTAATTTATTTTCTTTTTGTGGTGACTGCTTGTGTTGTGGTGATGAACTTGATGGACTTAATAATTTACCAGATGATGATTCGGTTTCTTTGGTGGCAGAAGATTTATTGGTTGCTGACTGGTTATTGGACCATAAACTGGAAAATGAATGGCCTTTTGGAGCCAAGCTTTTAATAAATGGAAATTCATGTTTCTGTTCAGTGAGCACTTTATCAGTGGGTGACTGACTATTTTTTTGATCGGAATGCAAGTTGGAAGCTGATTGTCTTTTTTTTGCATTTCTTCCTGATCTTCGGTTCTTTATTGGGGGAAATGATCTATCAGAGTTCTGAGGTATTTTACTATCATTTTCCCTTTCGATTTCTGTTTTTTCCTTTGCTGGCATTGCATGTTTAAGCTCGAAGTTTGAGTTTTTTAACTCCACAGGTTTTCCCTTTTTTGCTTTAGATATTTGTGTGGGGATAGAAACAGATCGAGGGCTGGATGTTTTGGGTGTTGTTGCTGACATCGAGGCTCTTTCTACATCTGATCTCTTCTTTTTTGCTTTTTTTGGTGTAAGTTTACTTAGGCTTTCTTCTGTGTCAACATCATTAATTTTGTTTCCTTTTTTTATGGTGCTTTGTATTTTAGCTGAAATCATGACTGGTGTTGGGTTTCCCTGTTCTTGTATGTTGATAAGTGTTGATCTGACCTCTTGAGCATTTCCTAGGGATGACTTGATTTCTCTTTGAGCATCTGCCTGAGGCGTTGATTCAACTTTGCTAACCTCTATGGCGCCGGAGGGCACATTTTGAACCTTGACTGGTGACTTGACCCTTTTTGTACCTCTTACTGGAATACCCATCTCTTTTATTTTGGGTGTTTTCGCCTCTTTAACTTTTGTGGGCGTTGTTCTAACTTGTTCAACCTCTTGAACTGGAGAACTTCTGGAGAAAGTCTTTTGAATTTCAGTTGGACTTGATTTGGACTTCATCACCATCTCAGAAAAAGCAGTGACCCCTTGACCTCTGAAATCTGCGTGTTGTAAGATGTTGCCTGTCAGGGCTAGTGCAGTAAAGCCAGTTGTAGGAGGAGGAAGACTGCAAAATTCTGGGCCAAACTGTGCAGATGAGCTCTCCTAAAACACACACACACACCAAACACATTTTCACACTTTCATTAGTTTATTTTCTATCCAAAATGTCACAAACAATTATATGATATTTTTATACTCTTGCACAATAATTTAATAATTTAAATATACAGCTTGATTTAAAATGACACATAAAAGTGTTTTGTATCTCGAAGTTTCTTTGTTTTCATTACACATCACATGTCTCATATTTCATCATGCTTCTTGGTAAAGTAGTACACTATGTAAAAACTTTTTCTTCTTTCTTTCTTTTTTTCTTGGTTCAGCAGATTTGAAACTACTCGAGAGTGAGCAAATGGTGACAGAATTTAAATTTTTGGGTGAACTATTCCATTAACACCTAACTTGTTACCCCAAGTAGTCAGTTTCTTACCCTCTCTCTTCGTCTGGCGCGTGTTGATAGGCTCCAGCGGTGAGAAGTTGGAAGAGATGAGAGGAGAAAGGTGGGTTGCGAGACTAGAGCAGGTGCTGGGTCTGGAATATGCTTTAAAGGTTGCCCCTGTAACATTGAAGTGTAACACCTGTCCAGGTAAGAGTAGGTAACATCTTCATCCTCTAAACAAACCTCTTCACTTTCCTGTTGCCGTGGCCGTGCGAAAGCCAGCATGTGACTGGAACCACAGGCCACCTGCAGCACATATGCACAAATATGATTAACACAGCACTTAGAAACTACAAAATTACACAGTGTCATGTAATGTTTCCTTAGGTCACAATACACAGGAAATCATGAACGCGATAAGAAGGTATCAAAGAACTTACAGTCATGACTAAGTAATCAAAGAACCTCTGGCATACAGCTGGACTGAACTGATTGGTGAAGTTCTCATCTCCAAGGCCCAACTTCCCATGACGGCCATCTCCAAATGTGTAGAGAAGACCACTGTCTTCAGAAAAACAGAGAATGTGTGTATTTAAATACTATTTGAAGACTATTTAAACCATAAATGTATATATATATATATATAGCTGGGGATGCACGAATTTCCTCCTGAGAAAGCGATAAAGCTTGACTAATGTGACCTGCCAGAACTAGCACTGTGTTTGATTTATTTGCATACCACTTACACTTACCACATACCATTTATTAAAAACTGATTGCACCACATTTAAAATTTGTGTAGATGCAAATTTAAGTAAATCCTATACTTTAGGTTAATCACTTTAACAAAAATAATAATAATTAACTGATTATCACTGTTGATTATTTTAATCTTCTGGCAGCTCATTTAACTGTGTGTATATTTTACCTGTTATTAGTGCACTGTGGTTTTCACCACATGTGACATGACTGACCCTGCCTTTCCTGAAGTGGCCAACAGCAACAGGTGTGTCTGCTACAAATGTAAGTGTCCCCAACCCCAACTGCCCAAACTCCCCACGGCCAAAAGAATACAACTCATCCTCTACAGGAAAGAGAGTTAAAACATAATTAACATCAAAATAAAGAGAAAAAAAAAAGAGAAAGACAACTGTAAGTGTATGATGATATATGGTAGCATTTAGTGTCCTCAAGAAGTACTTATTTGCATTTGTCACTGCATTAGATAGCAACATATTAAGCTTTTGATATTTTGTAATCTAATGGATAATAACATTTATTTTATGCATTGACATTCATGCAGTTGAAGTGTCAACTGAGTATATTTCCATCACCTGTAAGAACTAGTGTGTGCTTGCCTCCACATGCCACCTGCAGAACCCCGTGCAGAGATTCAACTCGCTGAGGATGACTGTGGTTGGCCAGCTGATGAGCAGAAAGACCCAGTCGTCCATCTGCACTCTCCCCGAAAGTGAAAACATCCCCATTATCTGAAACATATTCCAAATTCCCCATAATGTATTTAGCCAGCTGCTAAAGTACTATATTGCTAAAGCAATATTTTCATGTTTGTGAATAGTAAGCGCTCACCTGTGACCAGAGCTGAGTGTCTACATCCACATGAGACCCACTGAATGGACTGTCCCAGTTTCAGCTCTTTAGGCAATAAGGCATGACTGTCATTCCCCAAACCAAGCTGACCAACAGAGTTATCACCCCACAGAAACAGCCTGCCATCCTCTAAAAATGTACAGATTTAATTTTTTTAAACCCATATCCATTATCAGTGCATTTGCATATACAATGGTCGGTTTATATCTAGTATAAGTTACATAAGATTGTTACCTGTAAGTGCAGCAGAGGTGTGGCCACCTGCAGAGAGCAATTTAATTGGAGCATAGTCACAAAGGGCGTGGAGCCGCTGGAAAGAAACGCTGTCATTACAGTGGCCCAGTCCCAGCTGTCCATCACTGTTTCCTCCAGCTGCAAAAATGTCCCCTTGTGCTGAAGAAAGCCCACAGATATGTTTACTTACCTACATTATCTCCTATACACTACTATAATAAGTACAGTAGTTTGACAACTAGAAAATAATCTTTTAGTCACCAAGCACTCATTAAAAATTGAATAGCTAAGTGTTACTAAAGTTTTGTACTCCAGTTTACCTCCGAATAAAAAGCTTTACATACAGGTGCTTACGAGTGTGTGATCAGTCCCGCAGGCAACAAACTGGGCTCTCTCGCCTTTAAGAACTGTGTAGATAAAAAAAAAGGCGAATATGTATACAAGTGTGATCTTTATTAAACACAGCTTGCATGCATGTCTATGTCTCACTTTTAACACAGGTTGGTTTATTCACCGCTCCTTTGGTTTGAAGACCAAGCTGACCTCTGTTATTATTTCCAAACACAAACAAACGGCCCTGCTCTGAAAAGAGATAATTAAAGAGACTTTTATTACAAAATATAGCTACAGTTACATAATTACAGGGGGAATGTGAAGAGATTACAACCTGTTACAAAGGCAGAGTGTGACTGTCCACATGAGATGTGCACAGGTACATCATTCTTTAGCCATAACCTGCTGGGTACATTGTTGGCTATTTTACTCTTTCCAAAAGTGAATACAGCACCTGTTTCTGCAATAAGGAAACACAGAAGTTCAGTACAACATGTGCCCTTAATAACAGTTTTTCACATGGAGCAAAGAGCAAACCTCCACACGCTCAGCAAGATGGTCCATTTAAATCCCTAGAAAGCTTCCAGCTTCCCAGAATAGCCTGTGTGGGTAATGCTCTAGGAGCTCAAAGACATGATTATGGTGTCACATACTGTAAGTCCTACAAGCATGTGCTTGTAAAGCACACTTACCCAAATGGATAGACAGATAACTGCACAGACTGACCAATAGATAGATAGATAGATCAACATAAAGTCACAGTTTACCTGGTATTTCTGTGTCTGTTTCTCCTGTCATCACCTCCTACACCTCTGTTCTGCAGATGACATTCCTGAACAATCAGCTGTTTCCTTCTAAAGAGTTACAGCTGAACCGGAAGTAAACGTTACCCTGGCAACAGAAGAAAAAAAACTAATCAAGGTTTGCTTTTTGTTTTAACTTTACAGTTATTCGATTAATTTAGAGAATAAACATAAATTATATTAATGGAATATTTTAACGAAGGGTAGAGAAAGAGAGAGACAGCTTTTCACACGATGGCGGGGACTGTGGAAGCGAGTGGGATTAAAGAGTACGTGCACGAGAGCTGTCACTCATCACGCACTTGTCACGCCCCTTTTCCACGCAGTTAACCACGCCCCCCACGCTGCACGGCAGGGAGTAATGTGATTTGATTTGGCTGTGCCGCTTTGAACTCTGTATGCATAGGCCTGCTTTTGTCAGTAAAATGTTTGCTTTTAAAAACAGAATACATTTTAGTCTGAAATTTGCAAAATGTTGTCAAAGCAGGAATTTTAGGTGAGTCGGAAATTTTGCTGCTGTCTAAAATTTTGAGTGACACTGTATAATAATTTTCATTGATTATATTAATTATTACATTGCATGACGCTTAACAAACAGAATTAATGAATTACATAATCGATGTAATTAAAGTTACAAGCTAACCGATTAAGAATAAAAAATTTAAAAAGAAGACTTGATGGATAGGCCTACATTTAAATTAATAAAAGAGTTGACTGTTAAAAATAATTGAAATTGATTTTTTTTTTAAATATATAAATACACTATTACTTCACTATTCCTGCTTTGTTTTATTTACATTTTTATAAAGGGTATGTGAGTTGTTATTATGCTCAAGTAATTTTCCATCTGTATCATGTATATTTCATGTCCGCAGAGTGGGAAAAGCAGCTCCAGACAAAGTAAATCTGAAGGGCCGCAGCTTTCTAACTCTAAAGGATTTTAATGGAGAGGAAATTAAACATATCCTATGGGTTTCTGCTGACCTTAAGCATAGAATAAAACACAGAGGCGAGGTACTACAAAATATACTGCGATCATTGAAATTATATTATTATATTATAATATTCCCAATCTCAGGACTGATATAATGATATAATGTTAATTTATTTCTTTTTTTATGGTACAGTATGTCCCGTTACTTCAAGGCAAATCTATTGCCATGATATTTGAGAAGAGGAGCACTAGGACCCGCATGTCCACTGAAACAGGTGCCATTCAAAGTTTGAGCCTGTGAAAGGGCTTAACTTCTTTTAGTGCGGTCTCTGAACAAAATGAATGAATAGAGACGGGTACAGAACAAAAGATTTGACACATAGACAATTTCTCTCTCTCTCCCTCTTAGGGTTTTCTCTGTTGGGTGGCCATCCATGTTTTCTCACTCCCCAGGATATTCATCTAGGAGTCAATGAGAGCCCCACAGACACAGCCAGGTCTGAATTTACACACATTGTAAACACAATTCACAGAGGCTTTAACATGGTCTGATATGTGGGTGTGTTTGTATGGAAGGGTGCTCTCTGGTTTTGCAGATGTTGTGTTGGCTCGGGTGTATAGTCACTCCTCTCTGGAGCACCTGGATAAAGACGCTAATATACCAATCATCAATGGCCTATCTGACCTTTACCACCCTATACAGATTCTGGCGGACCTATTGACTCTACAGGTACTCACTTACAGACACATACACATTTACTCAAGTACATGAACTCACATGTTCTGTTCACTCTTTCAGGAGCACTACAGCTCATTAAAAGGCCTCACTTTGGCTTGGATAGGAGATGGAAACAATGTTCTTCACTCCTTTATGATGTCATTGGCTAAACTAGGTGTCAATCTAAAAGTGGCCACACCCAAGGTCCGCCTCCTTCAGATCTGTTTTGTACATGCATATATATATATATATATATAAATACCTTTTAAACATTTTGTCTTTAGGGTTATGAGCCAGATGCAAATGTCACTCATGAGGCTCAGCTTCTGTCTAAACAGGTATAGAATGAGTATGATCAGCTTTACTAAGATCTACAACATAATTAAGCCTCTTTCGCTAAAGTTTTCCTTATCCTACATTTGCATTATATATTTGAATTTGTATGTCTATGATTATTTTCTATAATAATCTTGATATCATATGATGTTTTATTTTTTATTATCCCTAGCTGAGTACAGTACATTCTAATTGTAATATGCTGTAGTTTGGTACCAAGTTGCAATTCCTGATGGATCCAATGGAGGCAGCAAGGGACAGTAGTGTGCTGGTTACTGACACTTGGGTGAGCATGGGCCAAGAGGAGGAGAAGAAGAAGAGACTAAAAGATTTTCATGGTTACCAGATTACCATGCAGGTATAGAAATGCCCACCAACATCATCTGGTCTAATCTAGTCTATTTTTCAAAATAGGCAGACTTTTAATTCCATTATATTTGTTTCTTATATTTCTGTTGATTGGTTGACAGACAGGACGTGTGGCTGCACCAGACTGGACATTTCTGCACTGTCTCCCACGTAAAACAGAAGAAGTAGATGATGAAGTTTTCTACTCACCACGTTCCCTTGTGTTCACAGAGGCTGAGAACCGCAAGTGGACCATGATGGTAAATTGCATTTGTAAAAAATTTAGTATTATTAATGCATTTATGTATAAAAGTAATAGTTTCTGTATGTTTTTTTCCCCAGGGTTTGATGGTGTGCATCCTGACAGACTATAAACCACAAATTCCCAAACTCACATTTTAAAAAAAATATGGGGGGAAAAAACAGTAACAATATAGCAGTAAGAATAAGAACAGTAAAAATACAGCATCTGTCATCTATAATTGTAATTTATTCTATTTATTATTCTTGGCCAATAGGGGTTTAAGAAATAAATTCTAAATACAAAAATTAAAAAGTGTTTTAAATTAATTACTATTTTATTCAATTTGTGAAAAATACATTTTACAAAATGTAATTAGTTAATAAATATTTTAGTGTTGCAATACCTTTAGGACCTATAGAGGGTGCTGTGACATTGTGAGAAATAGTATAGTTGTCACATTCGATATATTCAGATTTCTTTACATTACAAGGGGTTGGATGGACATGGCAATTAAGTTGTCTTTTTGTTTGGTTGCAGTGCAAAAAAACAATTCATATTCAGTGTCAATAAGACTTTTATTGTGTATCTTCTTCTTTATATGTAATTTTGGGATTTGACTTATATCTATGTCACCCCAAATCACATGGAAACAATAGAACAGATACACTTTTTTAGGTCATCCATTGCATGTCTAACTCCGCAGGGCAACAATAAAGTCCAGCAGAGCAACATGATTGAAAGTAAGTTGTTATGTGTAGGCTTTATTTCATTTAAGCCACTATTTTATTTTCATGTTATGGCTTGGCTACATTGTTTTGGCTTGAATGTGGGGTCAGTATGCTTGCATTTTTTTTTTGTTTCACTGTGACCTTTCACTTTCTAGACTGCAGCTTTGTAAGCAGTATCAGGTCAGCATGAGATCAGACTGATATGCATTACAATACAGACATAGGATGTTTAGGCTGTGTCGTTTTCAGACTGTAAGTGAAACTCTTAACAATTGAATTAGGTAACGGCACAATGCAAAAAAAAAGACATTGTTACTGTACTAAGAAATCACTTCTGCAAAGCGTACATTTAAATGGTAAAAGAAAACGAGTGATTTTTAGGGTGAGGCAGAGAAGAACCTAGAACAAGGGTGGAGATTAGATGCAGAGCAGAAGAACAGGTTTCTAAGTCATCCGAGGCATTCTCGTCATTACAAAGGTGTTTTAGCTTCCCTTTCTATGACTTGCTATGTACAATTATTTAAACTGAAACTTTACTGAGATCTTATCTCATCTAAACATTGTTTGACCCTCTTCAGCTGTGACCTTAATAGGCCTGTGTCTGTTTTCATTTTTGTACTGAACTGGGTTTCAGACATGACTGCAAAAACGACAAATAAATAAAACAAATTTACTATTGGTAGTAGATAATTGGGGTCCTAAAGGTATAAATTTGCATCTGAATGCTTATTATGGTTCTCTTGTGTTAATCTGTAGAATTGGACAACAAACCAAATCCCTTGTGGGCATTCAGATTAATTCAACAAGCCAGAAGGGACAGTTTCAGTGCATTTTACATAAGCATTTTAAAAGATGTGTGTAACTCCCTAAAAGTGAGGAGAGAAACATGCCCCTAAAACCCATTTTCTAGAGAAATCTAGTCAACTTTTCAACAATTTCCATTTGTGCATAAGTTTGTCCTTCAGAAGACTGAGTTAATACAAATAAATACAAAGTAATTGTCTTTTACAAGAGACATAATTGAGTTCTTAGTTGAGCTCCTGTTAGTTATTTTAGTTATCAGGTTTTAGATGTTTCTTAAACATACGAGGAAATCTTTGACAGAAAGAGCATAAAAAATTTACGTGGATTTCGGCATAGCTCAGATCATTTAGTGTCAGGAAAATCAGAAGAGAAATGTTTCAGACTTGTTTTGAGACTTCAGATTAAGCACCAAAGTTTGAGATTAATCAGGAGAAAACTGTAACAAGCCACAAGAGTTAAACAAAAGTCTAACTCTGGTCTCTATTTGATTTCATTATCACTTAGAAGAAACTAGATATAATCTCATATCTCATTTGTCTTTCCTGTTGGCTCCATTGAAACATGACTATGACTTAAAACATTAATATGTCTATTCATAACTCCAGAATGTAACTTTTGGGCTTAATGTTACGAATTAGTAAAGCATTTAAAGATTAGATTTTGTTAATAAGATACAAATGTTATTTACTCAAGTCAAAATCATGTCATACCCATTTAACCCTAAATATTGTTGGCCTACACTTACCGCTAACCTGATTTTGCCAAGTTCAAGATGTCCCTGGGACAACATCTTTGTTGACCCTGGGACAACATTGTGATCAACCAATCCGATTCGAAGAAACAGTTTAGTTTTTGTGAAGTTTAGGCTTACAATCAGTGTTTGGTGCTTATACATCTATCATCAAATATGATTTTAGGCATTACTCATAGGTAAGGGTAGGTTTAGGTGTAGAGATATGGTCAAGACTATATTTTTGCATTAAAATGGCCCAGGGTCAACAAGGTACGTTGACCTAGAGACACATAGTACTTTGCAAAATCAGAGGAAGTGTGTCATTTACATAACCATAACACATCTAGGCCTACAAGTAGCAGTAGCTATTATTTTTCGGCGTGTGTGAAAATTATTTAAAAATCAAAGTGGCATGTGTTGCTTTTCACATATTTACAGTGTTTTTATTATTTAGTTTCTATGTAGCCTCATGCCAATTATTATGCAACCTATTCACTTTCGTGCCGCTCCCTGTACGTTTATGGGCCGCCCGGACGTTGGTGTCTTGCAGCTGGAATCTGGTTGTGGCCGATTCGACATCCCAGACCGGACCAACAGGTTTCGGTGACGCCCAGAAGCAAACACTCAGGTATAAATTAACTTGAGGACAGCATACCTACAGAAACAACTAAACGCACGAGAGACAAACATACTACTCTCGAATTAATCCTCATAAACCAACACGATGCAGATGTCCGAGCCCCTCAGCCAGAAGAACGCTCTGTTCACGGCAATGAACCGCTTCATCGGCGCCGTCAACAACATGGATCAGACGGTCATGGTGCCCAGTCTACTGAGAGATGTGCCGCTGGACCAAGAGATAGAGCAGCAGAAGCTAACCAACGACCCGGGTAGCTATCTGCGGGATGCTGAGGCCGACATGTATAGCTATTACAGCCAGCTCAAGTCCATCCGGAACAACATCGAGTGGGGAGTCATGCGCGCAGAAGAGCAGAGGCGCAAGAAAGACACGACAGCGCCGGAGCCAGTGCGCACAGAGCCTGAGAGCGACACGGACCTGGAGCAGCTCCTGCAGTTCCACCTTATGGGCTTGCAAGGGGTGCTGTCCAAACTCACAAGCCAAGCCAACAACCTGACCAACCGCTACAAGCAGGAGATTGGCATCGCTGGTTGGGGACAGTGAACTGCATCATGATCTATTGGGAGATGATGAACTATTCTGATCTAATAGGATCTATTTTGCCTTTCTGGAAGAGCTAACCAAAGGGACTGACCAAACTGAAGTTAAATTGTCAAAAGTTAAAATGCAAGACAAACCGAGAGGGGAAAGTGTTTGTTATAGTATTGGTTTTGGTGTTGATCACTGATGTATTATCTTGTCTTGTGGCATTTTATTTGCACTGACAGTTTTCCCTTTTTTTAAAAAACTAAATCCGTTCAAATGGCTGGTTGCCATATCTTATCTTGTATTTAAATCTATTTATGTGCTGTGTATAATTTGAAAGCTTTTATTTTTCAGTTCTTTTTTGAGAGGAAAGTTGTTGTCCTATGACGTTGCTGTATGCTCCAGAGGACTGATGACTTGAAGAACTGATAGTTTGAATGAGTGAGAACTCCTATTGATGAAACAGAAAGCTGTAGAAAATCCTTGTGAGTGTTACTTGCTAATGACCTGAAACTATCCGTGAATTATACCGGGAGTCAATGACGTGGATGGCTCTGAAAATCACTCTGTGGGTGTGCCATGAAGAGCTCCATGAGATTCTGTGTTGAATTGTGCCTCAAGGCCAGAATGATTGTTAAAAACATTTGCTGTATTTTGTACTGAATTATTTTTTACTACAAAATAAACTTTTGTAATTTGAAAACATCTAATGTATGGTCGTTTATTTGTAATCATGCTGAACAATGCATAATCAACAGACAAACCACAGATAAGCCTCACACATTCTCTTCATTCCTTAGTGGTTATAAAAGTTCATAATTGAAATAACTTTCATTTCTGAGAAGGCAGATGGATTAGACATAATGGCATAAAATAATATTCATTTCTAATCAAATTAAAATTCTGTAACTTTTAAAATTCCCAGTTATTCGTTATTATCCATTATCCTATAGTATGTGCATGCAAGGAGGGAGACAATGAAAGATAATTAAATAAAAAATAATTTGGTAATGTAGGTTTAGGTGTAGAGATATGGTCAAGACTATATTTTTGCATTGAAATGACACATAGTACTTTGCAAATTCAGAGGACGTGCTTCATTTACATTTACAGCCATAACACATCTAGGCCTATAAACAGCAGGCCTAGTTATTATTTTTCGGCGTGTGTGAAAATTATTTAAAAATCAAAGTGGCATGTGTTGCTTTTTACATGTTTACAGTCATGCTGAACAATGCATAATCAACTGACAAAAGGGAGACAATGAAACAGAATTAAAAAAAAGATAATTTATTTTCAGAATAAAGATATAGGCTACAAAGGGGCCATATATAATACATAATGCCAAATGTAAGCAAACATGAGAAAAACAAAAAACAAGCTTTATTTGAACAAAAAGGAAATCTTACAAGATCAGTTGGTTTGATGGTAGTTTACCAAAAAAATGTGAAAAGCAATGTTCTCATCTGTGAAAGATGCCAGTGGAGTCTTAGACGTGAATAAAAGTGATCACAATTTATAGGCTACAATAATTTGAAAAATATAAATTATATTTATATTTTTATTATGTAAACAATAGACATTATTATTGAACAATGCCTTCTGGGACACCAAAGGTTCTTCTTTTTTGGACCTAAACCTTAAACATTTTGACAAAAGGCGTGAACTGTCACACAGTGTTCCTTGTATCTAAATCACTTCGCCCTTCATGTTTCTTCCCATGGAAACTTAAGCAATACATAACTTGATTAAATAACACTGAGCAGTTTCATCCGTTCATTTGAATTTAATCTTATTTAAAATAGGCCTAAGCATTATTTATATTAGAACAATTTAAATAAATAATCGATATTATTTTATTATGATCACGCTGTATAAACAACAGCGTGTGTAGAGATTATTGCGTTCTGTCTTCAAAAAACATTGGCAATTAGTTTATGTGAAGCGGAAACGTCACCGCGTTTCGTCTCGCTGTGCTGTTTGTCCCTCTGCGCATTCCTTACGTGTCAATGTGGCTGTGTTGTTCTCATGATGTGTGTACTCCACATCAAAATATTAGTTAGTAAAAAGAAATAATAATTATGGGAGATGATCATCCACTCCAGGTTAACGACACCAGCAGCTCCCGCTGTGCTTTCTTCAACGCTGTGCCCGATGACTATCGATGTGTAAGTATAAACATGTTTTAAAAACTACTGTAATGCTAACTTGTTAGCCCTCATGCTAACCACAACATGACATCATCCTTTCCAGGCATGATGATGTTCACTAATACTTTTACTGAAAGAAAGGAAGACATGAAAATAAGAAAATTGAGTAATTTATGAAAACTTAATTGGAGTTAAACGTTTTTGTGGGAAATTGGTAATAATAGTCACGGTGAGATAAGTTCAGGAGGAAATGAATCATTGATCTGTGAGGGAACCCAATACACGAGGAGCAGGAAAACACCTGACTGCTTACATTTACATTCTGAAAGTATGTAAATCAGTGTAGTGTTATATGAAACCAATGCATTTATTAGAAAAACGTGAAAATGCTATTAAAAAGGTTTATTGAATTAAAAAGGCTGATTGCAGTATATGTTATTGGCTTCTTTCAATTAAAGTCAGCACATACTTTTCCTTCTTAATATATGTTTTTTCTTTATAGGATTTTTATGAGGTTTGTGTATGTGTTTTAATTCACAGGATGTGATTCTTAAAGTGAAAAGAGCCACAGGGACATTTTCACTAGTGGCATGGTGAGTCAAATCACATTGCACGTTGTTTCTTTGTTTTAAAGTGACTTTGTTAAATATATTTTTCATTAAAATTCTCTTTTGTTTAGCCTTTTCATGCTGTTTTCAATGTGGCTTCTCCGCCGATGTAACTCTTTGGCTCAGGTACAGTGTGTGTTATGGTTCAAATGTTATTGGTCAGTTAACTGACTGTAATGAGAAATGTTTCTTGAATTATCAGCATATTAATATGATTTCTGAAGAATCATGTGACACTGACAAGTGCATTGATGGCTGCTGAAATATAAATAAATAACATTTTTAAAATTTATTCAAATGGAAAATGTATTTCAATTGCAATTATTTTCTATTGCATTACTATTCTTACTGTATTTTCAATAAAATAAATGCAGCCTTGATAAACATAATATTAGCAAAAAATGTTTTAGACTCCCAACCAATATTGTAATTCATGTAATTCTAACCAGTAATTATTATATTCAGTGATATTATTGATTATTACTGTATAAATTATTTAGGGTAATATTGAATCTTTTTAATCTGTATTTCAAATTTTTTTTTTCCTTCAGAAAATGATATTTAGTCTGACTGTAGCTGCAGCTTTTGACAGTGTTGCTTATGTTATGGTGAGTTTCACTGATTCATTTCTGTTAGAGACAGATGTTTAGAGAATAATTATTCAGGCTAATATATGGTGGAGAAATAAAAAGATTTTCTTTGCTTTCTTCTCTTCTACAGGGAGAGTCTCATCCAGAGGGGTCTCTGTGTAATTTTCAAGCATGGTGGCTCACTTATTTTGGTAAATTTGGCAACTGATCATGATGTGTGTCTTGTGTAGATGTAAAGTAAAAGATTATCAGTTCTGACATGAGATAGAAAGAGCAGATTTTTGGCTTTGATGTAATTAACAGAAATCATGCAAATTCAGTTCACAACACAAGAAAACGCATGCATTAGGATATTTCTGAAAAACATCATTTGGAAGTGGAAATGAAGCAACTTTACTGCATCAAAAATGAAAGATGACATCCTGTACCAACACTATCGTGATAAACTGCTGTTTCAGTTTAGTTTTTGACTGTTTCCTTTAGACTGGTCTGCGCTGATGTGGGTTTGTCTTATTACGGTTAATCTGTACCTGAACCTGGTGAGAGAAATCAGAACAGACCATTATAAGATGTGAGTCACTATACATTCACACATAAACCAGTTTAGTTGTGAATAAACAGAGTGTAACTTTCCTAACTTCTGCGTGTGTTTCTCAGACCATATCATTTGGTGGCATGGGGGCTTCCTCTGCTCATGTCCACCCTCCCCCTGATGGCTGGATACTACGGTCCGGCTGGAGCCTGGTGGTGAGTGACCTTTGACTTTTGATATATAGCTAATTGCAGTCATATCAATACAGCCATCAGCAGTTCTTTGTGTCTCATTGTTTTCCTGCAGTTGGATCACAGATAATCATGTCGGGTGGAGGTTTGGCATGTAAGTTTGTAATGTTCAGCATGCGTGTGAGTGTTTGCGGAAATGCATTTTTTTCTAGGAATGAATCTGTGCTGGTCAAACGAAACTATGTTGTGAATTGCATCATTTTTTTAGAGCCTCACGTAGCTCACGCTATTTGAATGTTAAGAATTTTAATTCTCATTCTGACAGGTTATTGTGCATGCTGGAGTTCTTTAATTATGTCCAGTTATGCTCTGTTATAGGATTGTTCACACTGGCGACAACTATATTTGCATACCTTACATGCATGAACGCTGTATTATATTTATATGAATGCACAAGATAATCTGCCAATATTTAATTTATCAGTTTCAGACAATCTCAAATATTTAATTTTTATTTTCATTTATATTATCCAACAATCTCTTCGAAGCAAACTTTAAAACCTTATTAACAGAGTTAAATAACTTGTTTTTTTTCATACTCTATAATTTTTAATTATTGCAAACATGATATAGGAAGTTATAATATCATTATGTATTATGTATTTTATCAGTTATTGGCTTAAAAATGAAATTAATTATTGTCTTCAGCCAGTTATCAGCTAGAGTTTTAATATTAATACATCCATAAGTATTTATTTTTTAGGTAACATTTGATTTTAAAGTGTCCTTGTTACACATTACGTGTATTTATTATTATAAACCAAACCCTAACCATCTGGTAAGTGCATATAGTTAACTAATACTACTCATTACTTAAATGTACATGTAATTACACTGTAACAAGGTCAGCTTAAAATCAAATGTAACCTTATATTACAAAAGGATAGTTTCAAGCACACTGTCAAGTTAACACTATCAAGTGTCCAAATACTTTTTATTGAAGCTATTTTCTTGCTTGAGGTGTAAAGTATTGTGTATTTGCAGATGGTACGTTCCTCTGTTTAGCCTGATTATCCTCATGACCTGCTGTTATGCTCGAATCATCTGTGTGGCCAATGAGAGGGTGAGTGAATGCAATTGTGAAAAATTGTCAACTACATTCTGCGTTTTATTTCATAGAATCTTGCGGTCTTACCTAGGTGTGTTAAAATTAAAATTCATCGTAAACAAAAAAAGTTTCAGAACCTCCCTGAAGGTGACATTCCACATTCCAGAAGATTTTGCACGTCTGGCAGATTCTGACACACACTGACGCAGTAAATCAGGCCATACATGCTTGTGTACATGGAGACACCTGTATACACAGGTCTTAAAGCAAGTACACTCAGTGTACAGTAAAATAAGAAACGCTGATCAGCCATACATCGCATAATGATCCATGCATAAGAAGCATGTCTAAAATTACTGTATTTATTTTAGATGCGTTCCTGGTTAGGCACATTTAACCCAGAAAGAGAAAGGAGGAAGGTATGTGTGTATATTTATTTGTGTATGTGCAGATGTAAAAATACTGCCATCTACTGGTTGATAAATTAATGTATTATTACTTTTTCCTGCAGATCTCTCTAGCTGAAGAGATCAGACCGTTGAAGTGGTATCCCTGTGTCTATCTGCTCGTCTCTATATTCCCTCTCATAAATCGGTAACTGTACATTTTCTCCCCACATTTTACAAGGATGTAACTTAAACTTAAGTCTAAATTTGTAATAGAGAACCATTTATAAATCAGTCACCTACCAAATTTTTCTACCAATTCAATGTTTTGTAATTTAACAGTAAAGGGCAACTCTAAATATTAGTATTGTAAATATTAGTATTTTACAGTAAGGAGTTAGTACTGAATTAATAATACATCTCTTCATTGGTTTGATTGTATAATATAATAATATCATGCTGTTGTTTATTTGTTATTGGTATAGTGATCATATTGAATGGGAAAAACATTTTGTTTTCTTATTCATCTTTTTTGGCTCACATGCGTCATACCTGTGTATGCACCTCTGTGCATGTGTGTCTGAATCGGTACGTGTGTTTCTGCAGACTTCATAATGCTGCTTACCCAAAGAACCCTGTGTTTTCTCTGACGTTACTGCATGTGCTCAGTGCACCCTTGCATGGGCTTGCAAATGCTCTTGTCTTTGGTAAGGACACCTGGAGTCAGCTGAGTACAACAGGAGTAAAGGTATGGTTCATGCTCACTGGTCTCAGCTGTGATTAGTCATTTTGGGATGCTTGATTACAATCTCTTGTTCATGCAATGTTTTCTTTAGATGGCTATTCAGTCTCGACTGTGTGACAGCACAAGGATTAAAGAGTACCATGCTGCAAATGTAAGATACACTCATGACCTCGATACACACTCCGATTCTGACGACGAGGACAACAACATCCTATTTTACAGCCCGGACATGACTTTGAAAGATAGGGAACCCTGGGAGAATGTTTAGAGTGTTAGTGTGTGTGTGTGTGTGTGTGTGCACATTTTTTACATTCTTTGCCTTTAAAGAATTTGTATCAGTGTTTCCGTGTTGCAGCTTTCATGTTGACACTTTATTTATAGCATGTATTATTTTCCACCTTTTTCCTCATCATGGAAGTAAGCCTATAGGTAAAGAACGAGGCCAATAACTGCGTGCATTAACAGTAAAACTGTTTGCACTGCAAACCAGTGTGTTCATAATTAAGATAATACATTAAAATAACACATAATAGACACAATATCGAATACAAAGCAGAAAACAAACTGTTTTGTACAGCTAAAAATTATTGGACGCGGATTGAAGCAGAAGCTAGACCCATAGAATTTACAAATGGTGGCGCCCATTTTTATGTAAAAAAAAAGGTGGATAGTTGGAAAACAGAAAAGAAAATGGTTGATATGTCTTGCTTTGCCGTTAATCAAGGGCAGAAGCATAATTTTTTTTGGTACTGTATTAATGTGGAAAAACTTTCAATCAAGCAGTTTACCGTCTCAAAATAATGTTTGTCGTATATAACGTAATTAAAGACTGCCTTTTTTAATTAGTATTTCAGACTTTGAAAATGTTTGAGCATGTTTTACTATTTATGAAAATGTATGCTATATTTTTGTATTGTTTGCGGATTCAACTAATTTGAAATATAAATCTAATAACATTTATTTTGTGTTTGTGTGTCTTTTATCTAGTGAAATGAGCTGGCACTCATTAACTTAGTCTTAGTTAATCAGCTAAATTGAGTTCAAGTTAATTAAGTTAAGATTTTGAGTCTCTGAGCACTTAAGTCAGGATGATTAATGAGAGAGCCTTGTTAATTAAGACTTTTTTCCCATGAACTGCTTCGTTAGAAGGTTAGAAAAGGTCAAATTTAAATCGGTGATAACTTTAAACCGGTGTCTGATTGTGTAACGTGCTCTTACCAAAGCGACTCTAAAAAATACCGACACCGAGTGGACAGAAGTAGAAGGATTTTGTCATAAGTATGTATGTGTGTATAAATAAATACTTTTTTAAAATATATTTATAATTATTATTTAAGGAAAAGTGTTTAAATACTATTATTATAAGTGTTTAATAAGCTAACAAAAGAAAATCTGTTTTCTCCTGATTGGCGGTGTTGTCTTACGTCATCTCAGCACGTTTAATAATGATTGGTGAACAACTCGTAATAAGTAGCAAAGGAGCCAATCAATGATAAGTACGTTGTAAGACTGATGAGAAATGCTACAGTAACCCATACATAACACATTTTCGTAACAACAACAGTACTGGAAAAGGCAGGGCACTTCCGGGACAACAACATAACATTCACAGCTTGTTCAAAAGACGCTTGTGTGTTTTAAGGCTAATTTCTGGACACGAAACAGATACAGTAAAAACTACGACCTGTACACCATGGTGTGACTTCTGATAAAAGGTAATATATAAGTCTTTAACATTAGAACGAAAGATTTAAACCTTTTAGTTTTTTTGTTTACGAGATAAACTCTGCTTATGAAATATTTGGGCCCGGTTTCACAAACGGGGCTTAGCTTAAGCCAGGACTAGGCATTCGTTTAATTAAGATATTTAAGCAACTTTTACAAAAATGCCTTATAAGAAAATATTACAGGTGTGCATCTTAACACAGAACAATGACACTGACACGTTTTAAGATATATCAGAGCAAGATATTTCAATCTGAGACAGCTCAAACATGCAATTTAGTCTGGGACTAGCTTAAGCCTTGTCTGTGAAACTGGGGGCAGATGTTTTATCCTGTCAAGTAGGGATGTTCATTTTAACCGTTAACCGCCCAATATGAATTTTGACCGATTAATACAATCAGTTAAACGGCTTAAGTCATTAAGTCATTTTTGTTTATTTATTTCAGAATTGTAGCTTATTATTTTTTAAAGGTTTGCTGCGTTGTTAAAATACGCCACTCATAGACTATATAAAAATGTGTTTTAAAAAAAAGAAAAGTCTCATTTTATTGGCCACATTCATACAGCAGCAGAATACAGTTGAGTCCTAATACAGGGAGTGACAACCGCATTCTCGGATCACACGCGCTGTGTGAACCGAACAGGACTGGACAACCAGTGTCTGTCACGTCATACATTGCTAAAGAGAGCTGGGGCCTGTTCCATAAAACAAGTTTACCAAATAAGACAGGCTTATTTCAGTCAGTCTGACTTATTGCCTGTTAATTTGTATTCAAATAAGTCAGACTAACTACCATAAGCCTGGCTTATTTGGTAAATTTGTTTTATGGAACAGGCCCCCGCTCTGCTGCACAAGCGCGCATCTACCGTGTGTTAAGTGTTTTTATGTGTGTTTTGGGTAACGTATAGTGATGGAGAAATTAGCTGCGTGTCATCTGAAAGTTGTATTAGATCCCGTCAGTTTTGTGTTCTGTGCGCGATTCAAATGCTCCACTCTCCGCCCAAATTTATAAGCTGTCGGTTAATGTAGGTTTGATGAAAGAACTCGCTCCTCGATTGGACTCCTGTCATGTCAAAAAGTGATAAGACTTAGTTTTATAGACGGTGCCATCTTTGATATTAATTGGGTTACTGGTGTAAGAGTTTAAATTGAGGTTAACAGAGTTGTATAACTACAGAGGTTATGTTGGAAAAATATGTACTGATGTTATATTTGAATATTCAGTGTTAATTCAGCCGTATCCATTTTGTGTTGTTGGATATTGTTGTGAGGACCTTTATTATGAAAGGGGGGGGGGGAGGATGTAATTGGCGTTAGAGTTGGCGTTAAGAATAGCTCGTCCTTGTCTGAGGGTTTTTATTGTATTAGTCTTATAACTACTTCAGTTTTAAAGCCCCAAAAGCACCCACAAGCAAGTATCACACTGGTAAGGAATACGGACTTAATTCCCATACAGAACTAACTTTCTTTCGTTTTCTTGATTTATTATTTAGGTAAAATAGCTATATGTTTTTCGTACAGGCCTATTTATCTTTTATAATGTTTTTTTCTGTGGTCGCAAAAGTGCTACAGGATATGAAATAGATATGATCATGTGCATCTTCATCTTCTGTTGTTTGCTAGTTTTTGCGCATGTAAGTTACAATGAATCCGCAGAAAACAAATATTGCTATGTTCGACGGTTCACAGGCGCTTATGCTTTGAATGAATTTAATTACATTCTAATTTAAAATAATATTGTCAGTTAACGGCTAATAATCAGTGAATGAGCGTCAGTTGTCGGTTACGGGAAATAACGGAAATGAACATCCTGTCAAGACATAACTGACTGATATATAATATCTTAAAAGATACAGGGGTATCTTTAAAGACATTATATATCCAAAATATACTGAAATTGAGAAAGTAAAATACTGATAAGTCTTTTCTTGCAATTAATTGTATTAATTGAATTAAAACTATTTACTGCATGTAAATACTTCTTAATCATAGAAAAAAATAATAATCTATTTACATATGTCAGTTGTCCAGTAAATGTGTTATTTCTGCTTCATTGCAGACACTGACCATTTTACATTGGGTCTTGCATTGTGTGTTCTGTTTTGTCCGTACATTCACTTTCTTGATCCCAGGTTTCCAATTAATTTCTTACACATATGTATTGAGCCCATATTGGCTGGAAGGGATATTGGATGTTGCAGAGGGATTCTGAACAGTATGGCTTGATTGAGGATGGTAGCAGTATGATCTAAAATTCTCAAAATGTAATCTGAACAAAATGGGGAAGAAAAAAAACATTTTAAAAACAAACAAGTGATGTCACCTGCTTTCAAACTGTCCCAACAATATCTTATGCAGGTTACCAATAAAGATATACTGAAATGGTTAGTGAATGCAGTGTCATTTTAACAGGGCATGTGTCGCATGCTAAACCCACTTTTTTTTCTCTGGGCTGTGCAATCCACAGGAACACAGTAAGCAGCTGCCTCCACATAAAGCCATTGTGGCTGAACTCCAACCAATGTACAGCCCTTCTCCAATTTCATACCTAAAGACATCAAACACACACATCTTACATTACATCGTCATTTCAAGACTGCTGGTATTTTATGATTGGCCAATTTTGTTTGAAACAGTGTTCCAACTCTTTGGTCTTAATATTCATAGTTCTACTAAGACAAATATGTCTTATTCCACTTACTTTATTCCCGGATAAAGTGGGTCAAAGAATTCCTGAGTGATATTGAAAGCATACCAAGACACTGCAATCATTGTGCACAGACCTGAAACATGAACATTAATTTAGGTCTTTGTTTTTTTTTTGTTTTCTTTTAAGACAAATTACAAAAGGTTTAATCACATATGCTTCTCTTTTAAGACAATCTATCATAGGCCCTTTTAAAGATATTTGTGTTATGAATACAAGTTTCAGTTCATTTAATGCAGTTATTTAATGCAATCTATCATACTGTAACTTTACGCAGTATTTACTAATCTTGGCTATCTACAAATACTAAAATGTTTGTATACATTAATGTATTATGAACAAACAATAATTAATGCTGCATTCAAGTTTTGCCTCTTTGTCACCATCTGTGACATTATGTTCCTGTCTTGTCTTGTCTCCCCCACTGTCTGTGTGATTTTGGTTTTGCCCTCATTAGTTTAATCGTGTCACCTGTCGTTTCGCAGCGGGACGATCGCTCAGTGCGAAGTTTTGATTTGCCTAGCTATTATCTCTGAGCGTTTATTCCTTTTGGTTTTTCTGTGTATCATTGGACTGTATATTTGGACTATTGATTCTCGCCGCCTGCCCCGACCTACCGCCTGTTCTTCCCTTTTTGTGAGTTTGGATTTCCCTTGTTGTGATTGTTTGCTTGTGAGATTGACCCACGCCTGTACGACTACGCTACACATTAAAGGGATAGTTCACCCAAAAATGAAAATTTGATGTTTATTTACTTACCCCCATGGCATCCAAGATGTAGGTGAC